>JACVVK020000363.1:535000-577500 GCA_018292915.2 Batillaria attramentaria
GTGGTGGAAAAGGACGTTAAACTCCTAAACACCCACCCACCCACTCTCTCTCTCTCTGTCTGTCTGTCTGTCTCTCTCTCCCCCTTCCCGGCCCCACCCCCAGTCACGTGACTAATCGGTCGAGGTCGTAGAGGATCTAGTGTCATTAGTAGAACTTGGAGAGGGGAGAACCGTCAACAATAACAACAAAACAGACAAAATAAAATGAAATTTGGAGAAACAACTTTGTAGGACGGGGCCGTTCCTCCTTGTTTGTAATGGTTGACGACAAAATTAATTGTGTGTTGAGTTTGTGTAAATAGTTTGTTGTTTTCTTTTCATCTCCTGCATGATCCCATGTGTTTTGCCACATTGTCTACTAGTGCGCATGCAACTTTATCGCGCTCACCCTGTGAAATATCTCCTGGTCCTTTTTGTAAGCCCGGGAGAACGCTTTCCTCCTTCCACTAACGAAACGCTCTTTCCATTGCTACGCCGCACTGAAAACCTCACACATCCTTTCTCTGTTCACAGACAGAACCGAATGGTGGATCACTCGAGAGCAGGACGTGTATGTAGAGACGGAGGGACACAGACGGGCCGTGCGACAGTTACAGAGCAGGAAAGTCTTGGTTATCACTGGACCACAGGGAAGTGGTAAGTCCGCCCTGGGCCACGCCCTCCTCAGACATTTCTCTACCGACCACACGCCGCTTGACATTCACAGTCATGAAGAATGGGGACAGTATGTTGATGTCCGAAATGGCAGACAAGCCGTCTTGCTAGACGATATTTTGGGGACCGAAGAATTTTCCTATCAAATTTACAAGCAGTGGGGTAGTGATCTGTTCTACATGCAGGAGTGTGAGAGAGAAAATGATTGTCTCGTGGTTGTTACAATCGCTAGTCATGTCAAGAACGAGATGGACCGAAGATGTAACTTTGACGACATTTTTAGAGATGCTGTTTTGTTTGATATCGGCAGCCATGACTACCTGAAGGAATCAGAGAAAAAAGAAATGCTCAGAAAACGCGTAGAACGTAAGTTTGGCTCATGCGATGAGAAACTACTGCAATCTTTATTCACAACAAAAGCACAGGGCACTCCATTCCCCGGCCAAATCAATAAGCTGGCAAATAAATATCACGGTCAGACACGGGACATGGGAGACAATCAGGAATCGCAAACAAGTCCTGCAAAGTTATCTACCTCTAGCCAAGCGTCACAGGAACAAATACAACAGATGTTCCTAGCGTGTCAGATGGGCAAAGTGGATCAGGTGATTAGTATGGTAAAGAGTGAGTTCCCTTTGGCGTCAGCAGATGGAGACGGGAACACTGCCCTCCACATTGCCTGTACACACGGACAACTCAAAGTCGTGCAGAAGCTGGTCAGTCTTGGTGCGGACATCAACAAACAAAACAAAATAGAGTGGTCCCCCTTGCACCAGTCAGCAGCGGATGGGGATATTGATGTTGTGAAATATCTGCTGGAGGAAGGTGCAAAAGTTGAACTTCATGATAAAAGAGGCTGGACTCCACTCCACGTGGCATGCAGCAAAGGTCAAGGACACCTAATCCCCACACTGATAACATATGATGCGTCAGCGGATGCTACAGATGAGTCAGGAAACACAGCACTTCACCTGGCCTGTGTCAGTGACGACAGTAGAGCTGTCAGATACTTACTGAGGAGAGGCGCCGCTATAGACATACAGGACACTGACGGGGCCACTCCACTGCACCATGCGTGTTCTGGGGGCAAAGAGGAAGTGGTCAGACTGTTACTTGCTAAGGGCGCCAGTGTTAATGTCAGGGACAAGAACGACAAAACACCTTTACACATGGCCTGTGCCGGTGGACACATTCAACTACTTGATATTCTGGTAGAGTATGGGTCAGAGATCGACACAAAGTCAACAACAGGTGACACACCGCTACAAGATGCGTCCATCAATGGCCATGTTGATGTAGTGAGAAAGTTGATTCACCTCGGCGCTGACATCAACAGTAAGAACAACAAGGGCGAAACACCACTATATATTGCCTGCAAGAAAGGTCTTGCTGATGTCGTCGGTCTGTTGCTACAGAAAGGAGCCAGTGTCAACACAAGAGACAATAAAGGCTTTACTCCGCTACACATCATTAGTTTCTTTAATCAAGTCAGTATCGTGAACATATTGCTGGACCACGAGTCCGGCGTAGATCCGAGAAGCAACAGGAATTCTACCCCGCTACACATGGCGTGCGGGAAAGGAATTCAACCTATAGTGGAGATATTGCTGACACACGGAGCGGACCTACAGGCTGTGGATGACGACGGGTACACTCCACTACACTGGGCTTCTCATGAAGGACATCTATCTACAGCGACATTTTTGCTTCAAAAGGGAGCGTCTGTAACTGCAACAGACAAGTGGGGCTACACACCATTACATGTGGCTTCTCAGTACGGACACCAGGCTGTAGTGGAGATATTGCTGTCACACGGAGCGGACCTACAGGCTGTGGATGACAACGGGAACACTCCACTACACTGGGCTTGTCAACAAGGACATCTATCTGCAGCAACATTTTTGCTTCAAAAGGGAGCGTCTGTAACTGCAACAGACAAGTGGGGCTGCATACCATTACATCGGGCTTCTTTGGGAGGGCACCAGCCTATAGTGGAGATATTGCTGTCACACGGAGCGGACCTACAGGCTGTGGATGACTGCGGGTACACTCCACTATACTGGGCTTGTCAACAAGGACATCTATCTACAGCGACCTTTTTGTTTGTAAAGGGAGCGTCTGTAACTGCAACAGACAAGTGGGGCTACACACCATTACATCGGGTTTCTCAGTACGGACACCAGCCTATAGTGGAGATATTGCTGTCACACGGAGCGGACCTACAGGCTGTGGAAGACGACGGGTTCACTCCACTACACTGGGCTTGTCAGGAAGGACATCTATCTACAGCGACATTTTTGCTTCAAAAGGGAGCGTCTGTAAATGCGACAGACAAGTGGGGCTACACACCATTACATCGGGCTTCTAGGGAAGGACACCAGCCTGTAGTAGAAACATTGCTTCAGCACAAGGCGGCAGTGGATGCAAGAACAACCGATCAGTCGACCCCTTTACTACTTGCCTGTGCTAACGGACATACAGGTGTGATAAACGTCCTCCTTCAACACGGTGCAGACATACAAGCAGCAAGTTCTGTTGGACACACTCCACTACACATAGCTTGTTACGCAGATGACGGTGTGGGCGTGGCCAGGACACTGCTGCAGGCCGGGGCGGACACTGAGGCGGGGGACGTTGACCAGTGGACACCGCTACATCTCGCATGTTGTAAGGGACTTCACCACATAGTAGATACGCTGCTTGAATGGAGGGCAAACGTCAACTCCACCGATCAGATAGGTTGGACGCCATTACACGTCGCCAGTAGTCGCGGCCATCACTCCACCGTTAAGACCCTCATACAGCACGGTGCTGACGTGATCATGAAGACGACAGAGGGGTTCACAGCGCTTCAGATCGCCTGTAAGAACGGCCATGATGGGGTGGTCAGCGTGTTTCTGGATCTCGTGGCTTCATGTGCACAGTATCAAGATGAGGACAAGAACACACTGTTACACGCCACGTGTACAGCTAATCCAATCGGTATCCTTGACGGAGGCAAACCAATTCGCCGGGCCTGTGTGGGAGATAATATGGAGGTCGCACGTCTTCTGTTGGATCATGGGAATGACGTCAACACCATGAACCAAGATGGCGACACGCCGCTTCACTGTGCTAGTGCTGCAGGCCGTGTGGACATGGTCAGGCTGCTGATAGAACATGGCGCTCACTGTGACGTCAGGAACCACGTGGGAAAGTCACCACTAAATGTCGCTACTGATCAGGGCCAAACAGAGATTGTCAATATTCTCAAAACACACACCGATAAACCTGAAGAGAAATGAGGAGAGTGGACTCATACACAAACACGACAGATCTTCCTGCGTCTGTCGACGAGACCAAGAATTGTAACCACTCAGAGAAACATTCCGGTAATTGTAGAAATACATTCAATGATTCATTCTATGACAAGCCCCACATAAATTGTCACTCATTCTGCACCTCGTTGAACAGCCAGTGAACAGTTTCTAGACATGGTCATATGAAAACGGGGGGGTGTGGATGGATGTGGAGGGGAGACTGACAATACGCTGTAATGATGTATGGTTTCCGAGACTGTAAAACCATTCACTTTCATATCGTCACTGTTGACTGGAACATAACCGCCTTCATCATGAGACAAAGAACGGGGAAGGGGGGGGGGGGGGGTGTTGATGGTGGTACATGGTTAAAGAAGAGCAGTAGGGGATATGTGGAGGTCTGCAATCTTGGTTTCATCAAATCAGACGAATGAAAGCCACCCCCCCCACACACACACACACCACACACACACACACACACACTCTCTCTCTCTCTCTCTCTCTTTTCGCACAAGTCCAAAATATCTGAGCATTTCTTTTGGACTCTGAAAATGTATGTGAGTGTACATGTTATGTCAATGACTTCTTTATCTTACGCATCTTTTTTGTGCTATTTTCAACCTTTTCACACAGGATGTGACTGAGATTGGAACCTGTTGTCTGTAGCTTTGCAGATGCTCGAGTAATGTTTGGCTGTAACGTGTGTGCACAATGTTCAGAAAATTTGATCTGATTTGTTGCTGTTGTTGTTTGTTTTGTTTTTCACGCTGCGCAGGCAGCAAAGCCATCTGACGAAGAATAATTATATCAACTAACGTGCAAGATGTGACTGAGACTGGAGGGTGTTGTCTCTAGCTATCGGATTGCTTGGGAATTGCGCTTCTGTAATAGACTTTCACTACATACACATAATGCTGTGTGTGTACCTATGTGGTGGAAAAGGACGTTTAAAGCCCACCACACCCACCCTTTTGGTGTACATACCGTTGAGAAGCCTTGAATTGATCCCTTTTCTTCATGTTTGGACATAGTGGTGTGTTTGCAAGTCTCCCTATAGTGCTTGATAAATGTTTTGCCGTTTTGAAATGTTGATGGCTGTTTATGCATGCAGGATTTTCTCACACTTTTGAAATAACAATATTTTATGTCCCTTTATTGATTTGAATCAATTATACTGATTGTTTTAATATTGACCTATAAAAGATGTAATGCATCTTTTAGACACAATCCAGTAATACTGGATTGTGTCTAAAAGATGCATTACATGAGTATTTGTGATTTGATTTGACTATGTAAAATGTTGAAAAGAAAACGGGATGGATTTACTCAAAAATGCCAATGAGACATTGTCTCCTTGACCAGTCATTTTTATGAGACATTTTCATTTTCTTTGAGACAATCAAGTTCACCCGTATCACTCTGTCACATGTCTGTGCCGAGAGCCTGTTCCTACTAGGCTAAGTGCAGTGACGTGCAGGTTCAGGTGAACGGAAAAGGACCTCTCGATCGCAGAACTGAGAAAACTAACGCGCCAATATTTTTTGCAACTCTTTCGAGCGAGAGTTTCTGGCAGCGCGCGCGGCGAGCGGGATAAGTAAGCCTCATCACTAAAATTAGATTAGTGTAGCAGACTCAATGAAGGACACGGACAGCGCATCTCTGCTTCGCGTTGTCAAGTGCGCTTGTGATGTCATGTTCGTGCGACATATGACGCATTTTCCGAAATTTTTATGCGACATTTTATCAAAATATGAGACATAGTCGCACGGCGCGCGAGAAAATCGATCCCTGCAGTGTTACTAGAATTGTTTTTAATGTACATAAAGTGTGTATCAGCAGCGCTTTGTTTCTGCTCTTCATTACGTGATAATGCTAAACATTCATGAACACTGAAGAATTTGTAACTTAATGTTTTACGCTGGTTTTCTTTGTATATGTTGTTGGTCTGTGACTCTTCTTTCTGTAGTTGTCGTTTTTTCACAAATCGCAGTTTTCGTCCTTTAAAACGTCCTTTTGACCTCAAATGCTTAATTTTGTGCATAAACAGGAACTTGTAATTTGAAGGTACTGCTGATGTAATTAAAGTAAAACTCTCTTGAAGGCGTGTCACACAGAAATCTGATTTGTAGTTAGGGAATTCTGAAAATTGTCTTCCATCATGTTTGTACATACAGGCAGGGTGTGGCGTAGGGTATGTGGAGGTAGGGATTTTTTTTATTTTTTTTTAAAGATTATAAGTTTTTTTTATATTTTTGTTTGATTGGATGGTCGCGAGGTCAGTTGGCTGAGTTTTGTTATGTTTTTGTCTGGTGTCTGCTTTTTTGGCCCGTTATGCCCAGAGTATTCCAAAATGTCCATCATAATTCTTTGATAATAATTTGTAGTTTGACACAGCAACTCCTGTGCCAGTAACCATTCGGTATAAACAGGAGTATATAGTAACGCGTGTGGAATGTAACAAGCTCTTTGTAGTTTACAACTTGCTGTGTATTCTGGTGTGACACGCAGGATACAGTCCCCAGCTCCATGTAGTCCGGGCCACTTCCCGCTTTAAAGCTGGTTGTACTCCCTCTAGTCTTATTTGCTTGAGCAATGTGTTTCTGTAACAGACTTTCACTACATACACAAATTGCTGTGTGTGTACGTATGTGGTGGAAAAGGACGTTTAAACTCCACCCACACCCACCCCTTTGGTGTACATACCGTTGAGAAGCCTTGAATTGATCCATTTTCTTCACGTTTGGACATAGTGGTGTGTTTGCAAGTCTCCCTACAGTGCTTGATAAATGTTTTGCCGTTTTGAAATGTTGATGGCTGTTTATGCATGCAGGATTTTCTCACACTTTTGAATTGACAATAGTTTTTTTCCCTTTATTGATTTGAATGAATTATACTGATTGTTTTAATATTGACCTACAAAAGATGTAATGCATCTTTTACACACAATCCAGTATTTGTAATTTTGAAATGGTTTGATTTGAATCTGTAAAAAGTTGAGGGAAAAAGTTGCTAGAATTGTTTTTAATGTACATAAAGTGTGTATCAGCAGCGCTTTGTTTCTGCTCTTCATTACGTGATAATGCTAAACATTCATGAACACTGAAGAATTTGTAACTTAATGTTTTACGCTGGTTTTCTTTGTATATGTTGTTGGTCTGTGACTCTTCTTTCTGTAGTTGTTTTTTTTTTTGTTGTTGTTGACAAATCGCAGTTTTCGTCCTTTAAAACGTCCTTTTGACCTCAAATGCTTAATTTTGTGCATAAACAGGAACTTGTAATTTGAAGGTACTGCTGATGTAAGTAAAGTCAAGCTCTCTTGAAGGCGTGTCACACAGAAATCTGATTTGTAGTTAGGGAATTCTGAAAATTGTCTTCCATCATGTTTGTACATACAGGCAGGGTGTGGCGTAGGGTATGTGGAGGTAGGGAGTTAAAAAAAAAAAAAAGATTATAAGTTTTTTTTAAATTTTTGTTTGATTGGATGGTCGCGAGGTCAGTTGGCTGAGTTTTGTTATGTTTTTGTCTGGTGTCTGCTTTTTTGGCCCGTTATGCCCAGAGTATTCCAAAATGTCCATCATAATTCTTTGATAATAATTTGTAGTTTGACACAGCAACTCCTGTGCCAGTAACCATTCGGTATAAACAGGAGTATATAGTAAAGCGTGTGGAATGTAACAAGCTCTTTGTAGTTTACAACTTGCTGTGTATTCTGGTGTGACACGCAGGATACATTGCCCAGCTCCATGTAGTCCGGGCCACTTCCCGCTTTAAAGCTGGTTGTACTCCCTCTAGTCTTATTTGCTTGAGCAATGTGTTTCTGTAACAGACTTTCACTACATACACAAATTGCTGTGTGTGTACCTATGTGGTGGAAAAGGACGTTTAAACTCCACCACACCCACCCTTTTGGTGTACATACCGTTGAGAAGCCTTGAATTGATCCCTTTTCTTCACGTTTGGACATAGTGGTGTGTTTACAAGTCTCCCTACAGTGCTTGATAAATGTTTTGTCGTTTTGAAATGTTGATGGCTGTTTTTGCATGCAGGATTTTCTCACACTTTTGAATTAACAATATATTATGTCCCTTTATTGATTTGAATCAATTATACTGATTGTTTTAATATTGACCTACAAAAGATGTAATGCAACTTTTAGACACAATCCAGTATTTGTGATTTGATTTGATTTGATTTGAATCTGTAAAATGTTGAAAAGAAAACGTTACTAGAATTGTTTTTAATGTACATAAAGTGTGTATCAGCAGCGCTTTGTTTCTGCTCTTCATTACGTGACAAACTGAAGAATTTGTTACTTACCGTTTTACGCTTGTTTTCTTTGCATTTGTTATTGGTTTGTTGCTCCTCTTTTCTTTCTGTGGTTGTTGTCTTTTTTTCTCTCAGAAATCGAAGTTTTCAAATGTTTAATTATGAGCATAAACAGGAACTTGTAATTTGAAGGTACTGCTGATGTAATTAAAGTAAAACTCTCTTGAAGGCGTGTCACACAGAAACCTGTGATTTGTAGTTAGGGAATTCTGAAAATTGTCTTACAAGTTTGTACATACAGGCAGGGTGTGGCGTAGGGTATCTGGAGGAAGAGAGGTTTTTTTTTTTTTTTTTTTTCTTTGGATGGTCGCGAGGTTAGTTAGATGAGTTTTATGTGTTTTGCTTGTGTCTGAGTTTTTCGCCTGTTATGTTTTATCATATTTTATAACGTAGACAAGTTTAATAATTTTCACTCTTGTTAAAATTTAACAGTCTTAATTTTTTTTGGTTTTTTTTTTTTTAACATCCATTGGATACTCTTCAGTTACATGTAACATACTTTTCTGTTGTTGTCGTTAGGGTTTTTTTTTTTAACTACTTTATTATCCCTTTCGGGAAATTCGAGCTGCTTCCCCCGGGGGAAGCGCGTCGCTGCGGTGCAGCGCCACTCAATATCTATCCTATATTTCTTCTTTTTTTTTCTTTTCTTTTTTTTACAATATTTGCAACGATACAGACATTTGATACCGACACACCCTCGACCTCCTGCTGAAATAACAGGCACAGTTGACTAGCTGACTGGTGCTGACATTTTGACATTTTATTAGCGTTGTTGAGCTTTTTTGTTTGTTGTTGGCTTTGGGGGTTGTCTTTTTTGCTGCTGTGTACTGTATAGATTGTGCTCGCATATATTCTGAGGGAAAATTTAAAAACAACAACAACGAAAACCTATCTTTCCGTTAGTCATTAAACATGTATTTCTTTAGTGGCTATACATTTCTTTCTTTGTATATCACAAAACATTTAACTTGGTGCCTGAATTTCTTTCCTTTCTGCTAATGATTGTTGTATTTCGTCTTTCTGACACTGCATGTCTGTAGATTATTCAGAATATTGTCGTGTGTTATTATGTAGACGTGTAGACTAACCTGCACTTTAGTGCCATGTAATGCTGCACCCAACTATATCAACTATACACAAAGCGTGTATTGCTACCCCTAGCTTAGGGTCAGAGCAGGAAAGGGTGGTACACTGTCCGCTGTTAGTGGATATGACTGTTTGTCTTTATTACCGCACTGATCACCTCGAAGTCATCAAACCAAGACAGCGGCCTTAATAACACCTGTATCATATAGAGACTATAGGAAGACTGGGAGTACCACCATTGTAATGCTTCACTAACCCCCGTGTATAGGTAGATATAGAGACTATAGTAAGACTGATAGTTACATCACTGTCATCCTTCACTATCCCCCGTGTATAGGTAGATATAGAGACTATAGTAAGACTGATAGTTACATCACTGTCATCCTTCACTAACCCCCGTGTATAGGTAGATATAGAGACTATAGTAAGACTGATAGTTATATCACTGTCATCCTTCACTAACCCCCGTGTATAGGTAGATATAGAGACTATAGTAAGACTGATAGTTACATCACTGTCATCCTTCACTAACCCCCGTGTATAGGTAGATATAGAGACTATCTATAGTAAGACTGATAGTTACACCACTGTCATCCTTCACTAACCCCCGTGTATAGGTAGATATAGAGACTATAGTAAGACTGATAGTTACATCACTGTCATCCTTCACTAACCCCCGTGCATAGGTAGATATAGAGACTATAGTAAGACTGATAGTTATACCACTGTCATCCTTGACTAACCCCCGTGTATAGGTAGATATAGAGACTATCTATAGTAAGACTGATAGTTACACCACTGTCATCCTTCACTAACCCCCGTGTATAGGTAGATATAGAGACTATAGTAAGACTGATAGTTACATCACTGTCATCCTTCACTACCCCCCGTGTATAGGTAGATATAGACACTATAGTAAGACTGATAGTTACACCACTGTCATCCTTCACTAACCCCCGTGTATAGGTAGATATAGAGACTATAGTAAGTCTGATAGTCCCATCACTGTCATCCTTCACTAACCCCCGTGTATAGGTAGATATAGAGACTATAGTAAGACTGATAGTTACACCACTGTCATCCTTCACTAACCCCCGTGTATAGGTAGATATAGAGACTATAGTAAGACTGATAGTCCCATCACTGTCATCCTTCACTAACCCCCGTGTATAGGTAGATATAGAGACTATAGTAAGACTGATAGTTACATCACTGTCATCCTTCACTAACCCCCGTGTATAGGTAGATACAGAGACTATAGTAAGACTGATAGTTACATCACTGTCATCCTTCACTAACCCCCGTGTATAGGTAGATATAGAGACTATAGTAAGACTGATAGTTACATCACTGTCATCCTTCACTAACCCCCGTGTATAGGTAGATATAGAGACTATAGTAAGACTGATAGTTATACCACTGTCATCCTTCACTAAGCCCCGTGTATAGGTAGATATAGAGACTATCTATAGTAAGACTGATAGTTACATCACTGTCATCCTTCACTAACCCCCGTGTATAGGTAGATATAGAGACTATAGTAAGACTGATAGTTATACCACTGTCATCCTTCACTAACCCCCGTGTATAGGTAGATATAGAGACTATAGTAAGACTGATAGTTATACCACTGTCATCCTTCACTAACCCCCGTGTATAGGTAGATATAGAGACTATAGTAAGACTGATAGTTACATCACTGTCATCCTTCACTAACCCCCGTGTATAGGTAGATATAGAGACTATAGTAAGACTGATAGTTACATCACTGTCATCCTTCACTAACCCCCGTGTGCAGGTAGATATAGAGACTATCTATAGTAAGACTGATAGTTACACCACTGTCATCCTTCACTAACCCCCGTGTATAGGTAGATATAGAGACTATCTATAGTAAGACTGATAGTTACACCACTGTCATCCTTCACTAACCCCCGTGTATAGGTAGATATAGAGACTATAGTAAGACTGATAGTTACACCACTGTCATCCTTCACTAACCCCCGTGTATAGGTAGATATAGAGACTATAGTAAGACTGATAGTTACACCACTGTCATCCTTCACTAACCCCCGTGTATAGGTAGATATAGAGACTATAGTAAGACTGATAGTTACATCACTGTCATCCTTCACTAACCCCCGTGTATAGGTAGATATAGAGACTATAGTAAGACTGATAGTTACATCACTGTCATCCTTCACTAACCCCCGTGTGTAGGTAGGTATAGAGACTATCTATAGTAAGACTGATAGTTACACCACTGTCATCCTTCACTAACCCCCGTGTATAGGTAGATATAGAGACTATCTATAGTAAGACTGATAGTTACACCACTGTCATCCTTCACTAACCCCCGTGTATAGGTAGATATAGAGACTATCTATAGTAAGACTGATAGTTACACCACTGTCATCCTTCACTAACCCCCGTGTATAGGTAGATATAGAGACTATCTATAGTAAGACTGATAGTTACATCACTGTCATCCTTCACTAACCCCCGTGTATAGGTAGATATAGAGACTATAGTAAGACTGATAGTTACATCACTGTCATCCTTCACTAACCCCCGTGTATAGGTAGATATAGAGACTATAGTAAGACTGATAGTTACATCACTGTCATCCTTCACTAACCCCCGTGTATAGGTAGATATAGAGACTATAGTAAGACTGATAGTTACACTACTGTCATCCTTCACTAATCCCCGTGTATAGGTAGATATAGAGACTATAGTAAGACTGATAGTTACATCACTGTCATCCTTCACTAACCCCCGTGTATAGGTAGATATAGAGACTATAGTAAGACTGATAGTTACACCACTGTCATCCTTCACTAACCCCCGTGTATAGGTAGATATAGAGACTATCTATAGTAAGACTGATAGTTATACCACTGTCATCCTTCACTAATCCCCGTGTATAGGTAGATATAGAGACTATCTATAGTAAGACTGATAGTTACATCACTGTCATCCTTCACTAACCCCCGTGTATAGGTAGATATAGAGACTATAGTAAGACTGATAGTTATACCACTGTCATCCTTCACTAACCCCCGTGTATAGGTAGATATAGAGACTATAGTAAGACTGATAGTTACACCACTGTCATCCTTCACTAACCCCCGTGTATAGGTAGATATAGAGACTATCTATAGTAAGACTGATAGTTATACCACTGTCATCCTTCACTAATCCCCGTGTATAGGTAGATATAGAGACTATAGTAAGAATGATAGTTACATCACTGTCATCCTTCACTAACCCCCGTGTATAGGTAGATATAGAGACTATAGTAAGACTGATAGTTACACCACTGTCATCCTTCACTAACCCCCGTGTATAGGTAGATATAGAGACTATCTATAGTAAGACTGATAGTTATACCACTGTCATCCTTCACTAACCCCCGTGTATAGGTAGATATAGAGACTATCTATAGTAAGACTGATAGTTACATCACTGTCATCCTTCACTAACCCCCGTGTATAGGTAGATATAGAGACTATAGTAAGACTGATAGTTATACCACTGTCATCCTTCACTAACCCCCGTGTATAGGTAGATATAGAGACTATAGTAAGACTGATAGTTATACCACTGTCATCCTTCACTAACCCCCGTGTATAGGTAGATATAGAGACTATAGTAAGACTGATAGTTACATCACTGTCATCCTTCACTAACCCCCGTGTATAGGTAGATATAGAGACTATAGTAAGACTGATAGTTACATCACTGTCATCCTTCACTAACCCCCGTGTATAGGTAGATATAGAGACTATCTATAGTAAGACTGATAGTTACATCACTGTCATCCTTCACTAACCCCCGTGTGTAGGTAGGTATAGAGACTATCTATAGTAAGACTGATAGTTACACCACTGTCATCCTTCACTAACCCCCGTGTATAGGTAGATATAGAGACTATCTATAGTAAGACTGATAGTTACATCACTGTCATCCTTCACTAACCCCCGTGTATAGGTAGATATAGAGACTATCTATAGTAAGACTGATAGTTACATCACTGTCATCCTTCACTAACCCCCGTGTATAGGTAGATATAGAGACTATCTATAGTAAGACTGATAGTTACATCACTGTCATCCTTCACTAACCCCCGTGTATAGGTAGATATAGAGACTATAGTAAGACTGATAGTTACATCACTGTCATCCTTCACTAACCCCCGTGTGTAGGTAGGTATAGAGACTATCTATAGTAAGACTGATAGTTACACCACTGTCATCCTTCACTAACCCCCGTGTATAGGTAGATATAGAGACTATCTATAGTAAGACTGATAGTTACATCACTGTCATCCTTCACTAACCCCCGTGTATAGGTAGATATAGAGACTATAGTAAGACTGATAGTTACATCACTGTCATCCTTCACTAACCCCCGTGTATAGGTAGATATAGAGACTATAGTAAGACTGATAGTTATATCACTGTCATCCTTCACTAACCCCCGTGTATAGGTAGATATAGAGACTATAGTAAGACTGATAGTTATATCACTGTCATCCTTCACTAACCCCCGTGTATAGGTAGATATAGAGACTATAGTAAGACTGATAGTTATACCACTGTCATCCTTCACTAACCCCCGTGTATAGGTAGATATAGAGACTATAGTAAGACTGATAGTTATACCACTGTCATCCTTCACTAACCCCCGTGTATAGGTAGATATAGAGACTATAGTAAGACTGATAGTTACACCACTGTCATCCTTCACTAACCCCCGTGTATAGGTAGATATAGAGACTATCTATAGTAAGACTGATAGTTACATCACTGTCATCCTTCACTAACCCCCGTGTATAGGTAGATATAGAGACTATAGTAAGACTGATAGTTACACCACTGTCATCCTTCACTAACCCCCGTGTGTAGGTAGATATAGAGACTATCTATAGTAAGACTGATAGTACCACCACTGTCATCCTTCACTAACCCCCGTGTATAGGTAGATGTGAAGACTTTGTGAAGATAGTTCCACCTCTGTCATCCTTCAGCATGTAAAAGCTTACACTCGACCGGCTGTGTGAGTAAGTTTACATCCGTAACGACACGTTTTCAACTGAAAGAGGCAGTGTAAATGAAAAGCCCAGAGTATTCCAAAATGTCCATCATAATTCTTTGATAATAATTTGAAACTGTCACCCATTATGTTGACTGGTCCTTAACTTTTTGTGAAGACTGTAGTTTGCAACTTGCTGTGTATTCTGGTGACGCGCAGGATACAGTCCCCAGCTCCATGTAGTCCGGGCCACTTCCCGCTTTAAAGCTGGTTGTACTCCCTCTAAATTAAACCACATGTAGACTGATGATTCGTTTCATCGGTGGGGTGTTTCCGGCTTGGGAGAAAATTTGGAGTGCGAGGGTGGAGTATTTCTGGCTTAGACTAAAGGGAGTACATCAGACGGAAGTGTCCGGGAGTACATGGAGCTGGTGAGTTCATTCATGAATTCCATGCATATTCAAGTTTAATAAAGTCTAAATTCAACACGTGTTATAATTTTTGTATCACGCCTCTGTGTGTGTGTGTGTGTGTGTGTGTGTGTGTGTGTGTGTGTGTTGCGACACCAGCTCTCTCTCTCCCTCTCTCTCTCTCTCTCTCTCTCTCTCTCTCTCACACACACACACACACACACACACACACACACACACACATTTATCAGTACGCTCACTGAATACAAAAAACATGACTATGGCAACTCTTCTAGATATCAACGACGCTGACCGTAATCACGAACTCAGCACATTTGATGCAAGGTAACCTAGGCTGACGAGAAAGAGGGGACGGAGACCCCCCCCCCCCTCCATCCCCCCTATCTCTCTAACACACACACACACACACACACACAGAGCGATACAGACAGAGGAAGAGAGAAGGGTCGGTTTTTCAGGGTCACGCTGTAGGTCGTGTATAGATAAGAAAATCCAGTGCACCAGTCGTATTGATCGTAACCGTGCGTGTTATGTTTTTAAAGCGGCCTGGTGAGACTGGCCGGGCCAAACTGTGCGACACAAGTTCACGGGGGATAACGTCCACCGTGTCACGGGACATGACTGTGTACGATGAAACGCTGATTTACGATGAGAAAGCGTCGATATCGCTGTATTTAGGCAAATTTCTCAAGACTCTCTCGACCAACAGCTACACCGCGCTATACTCCAGCTAGCAGTCTACGTGTGTATTGCTATCAGCTTACGGTGCATTGCGCAATACAGCGGCAGAGTTGGGTAAAGTGTGCAGGGTGATTATGAGTACCCGACGTGGGCTTGGAAGTAATGACAAGAAAATAATTCTATCTGGTTTATAAGACACGCTCACGAGTATTGAACGGCTGTGTGTGACTGTGCGTGTTACAGATTGGCAGGAGAACAGTAATAGTCTCACTTCTCTTCCTACCTGACACAGACAACGACCGACCAGTTATACATAAGTCAGGACAAACCAAAACTTAAATATTCGTTTGGCAGCTGAAAGAAGCGAAACACGACGAGTGCAATCGATACAGAGGAGACGTGTAACCACGTGAAAATCAACGGATATCGTGCAGGTGAGTATGGGTATGGGCCATCCCACTGGCACACCAGTATGAGCCACTATTACACACGGTATGGGCCATCCCCACTGGCACACCAGTATGAGCCACTATTACACACGGTATGGGCCATCCCCACTGGCACACCAGTATGAGCCACTATTACACAAGGTATGGGCCGTCCCCACTGGCACACCAGTATGAGCCACTATTACACAAGGTATGGGCCGTCCCCACTGGCACACCAGTATGAGCCACTATTACACAAGGTATGGGCCATCCCCACTGGCACACCAGTATGAGCCACTATTACACAAGGCGTGGACCATCCCTACTGCACACCAGTATGAGCCACTATTACACACGGCATGGGCCATCCCCACTGGCACACCAGTATGAGCCACTATTACACACGGCATGGGCCATCCCCACTGGCACACCAGTATGAGCCACTATTACACACGGTATGGGCCATCCCCACTGGCACACCAGTATGAGCCACTATTACACACGGTATGGGCCATCCCCACTGGCACACCAGTATGAGCCACTATTACACACGGTATGGGCCATCCCCACTGGCACACCAGTATGAGCCACTATTACACACGGTATGGGCCATCCCCACTGGCACACCAGTATGAGCCACTATTACACAAGGTATGGGCCGTCCCCACTGGCACACCAGTATGAGCCACTATTACACAAGGTATGGGCCGTCCCCACTGGCACACCAGTATGAGCCACTATTACACAAGGTATGGGCCATCCCCACTGGCACACCAGTATGAGCCACTATTACACAAGGCGTGGACCATCCCCACTGGCACACCAGTATGAGCCACTATTACACAAGGTATGGGCCGTCCCCACTGGCACACCAGTATGAGCCACTATTACACAAGGTATGGGCCATCCCTACTGGGACACCAGTATGAGCCACTATTACACAAGGCGTGGGCCATCCCCACTGGCACACCAGTATGAGCCACTATTACACAAGGTATGGGCCATCCCCACTGGCACACCAGTATGAGCCACTATTACACAAGGCGTGGGCCATCCCCACTGGCACACCAGTATGAGCCACTATTACACAAGGTATGGGCCATCCCACTGGCACACCAGTATGAGCCACTATTACACAAGGCATGGGCCATCCCCACTGGCACACCAGTATGAGCCACTATTACACAAGGCATGGGCCGTCCCCACTGGCACACCAGTATGAGCCACTATTACACAAGGTATGGGCCGTCCCCACTGGCACACCAGTATGAGCCACTATTACACAAGGTATGGGCCATCCCCACTGGCACACCAGTATGAGCCACTATTACACAAGGCGTGGACCATCCCCACTGGCACACCAGTATGAGCCACTATTACACAAGGCGTGGGCCATCCCCACTGGCACACCAGTATGAGCCACTATTACACAAGGTATGGGCCATCCCCACTGGCACACCAGTATGAGCCACTATTACACAAGGCGTGGACCATCCCCACTGGGTCCAAGACCGCTGCAGATTACATAATTATTATCTGTGATGAAAGAAATAAAAACTCATTTGACGGTCTTGCTATCATTTTGTTGGGGATGGTTGTTTGTATTTTTGTTTGAGGACTGTGAAGTGTGAGTGTGTGTTGATGAGGTTGGTGGTAAGATACCTGAATCAACCTTGTCAACACGCCTAGAAAAGTCCGCTCAGTATTGATGACAGTGTCTGTGTGAGTGTGTGTTGCTGAGGTTGGTGGTAAGAATCAACCTTGTCCTCAACACGCCTAGAAAAGTCCGCTCAGTATTGATGACAGTGTCTGTGTGAGTGTGTGTTGCTGAGGTTGGTGGTAAGAATCAACCTTGTCAACACGCCTAGAAAAGTCCGCTCAGTATTGATAGCAGTGTCTGTATGAGAGCCTTTTTGACAATGTGAGAGTTGTTCAATTTGAAGGAGGCTTGGACTGTGATTTTCATGAATCTGACCTGCTGACCAGTCTCCACATTTCACTGTCTTCATTCCTTTGTGATAATCTGCAAGTCAGCTTCCTGTTGATGACCTGATGCGATTGGCTGTGATATTATTAATTTGTTTTTTAATGTTCAAGACTATATCATCAAGTGATATTTTTAGTTTACATGTATTGATCAAATAATGCACTCACCTATGCCTGGTCACTGGCTGTGAATAGCATACCAAAGACCGTAGATGAGCGTACTTTTTATCTTCCGCCTGTGATAGTGTAGAGTTCGTCTTATTTCTTTATGCTGCGTGTATTATGTGGACGCAATAAAATTGTTGGAGAACTTATCAGTTCCTCTGTGTGTGTGTGTGTGTGTGTGTGTGTGTGTGTGTGTGTGTGTGTGTGTGTGTGTGTGTGTGTGTGTGTGTGTGTGTGTAAAGAGAAGATGGTGTTGATACTGATTTTGGAGTTTATAAATTATGAACACTGTTGTTGAGACATTGTTTGCTAACGAGAACATCGCATCCAAGTTGTAGTGGACGTCTTTGGGTGTGCATGTATTCCCCCGTTCGCCGAAATTTGCGCCCTACTGAGTTAAGAACATGAATGGATAATTTATGATTTATCTGACCGTGGTGAACTTTCAGATGCCATTTTCAATGGTCTTAGGGCTACCCTCCTACGAGACTGGCGTTGACCTAAGAACAGAGAGAGGGAGAGAGAACTGTGATTTTCAAAGGACGCCTAGCCTTGCATTTTGAAAGGTGATGTATGTACATACATGTACACGGAGATAAGCGGCACACACCACACTGTTGTGAAGATCACTGAGTCGTGCGTGATAACGTTTACACTTCCTGGTGGCATAAAATGACTAGACCAATGCCTACTACACAAGTCGTAACCCGCTGTCATTGTGCTGACAACAGTTGTGAAGCTTTACGAGCTCGCATGCTCTGTGTGTATCGGTATCAGCTATGGGGGACATGGCACAGTACACAATCTGTGAACACCAGCGGTTTAGAAGTATAAATGGTGAAGGTTGATTACAATCGAGTGACCAGTTAATGTGTGGAACTAATGACAAGTGAATATTTGAAGACTGCATGACGCCAAACAAGACAGAAAAAGTCACTGTCTACAAAAGCCTCGCTGTCTGTGTGCATGTGACATACTGTGTTTACTGATTTCACAGGAGAACAGTAGTCAGTACCGGAACTTTTTGCCCGACACAGACAACGACCTACCTGCTTGGTAAAGGTTTGGCTGCAGTGTACAACGTGTGTACATGTACTATGCGTTTTGCATGAAGATGCCGAAAGAAATAGGGTAAAAATAAAACACGACAACTGCAACCGACTCGAAGCAGGCATGTGACACTGAGAAAGCCAACAGAAACGGATTTAGTTCAGGTAAGTCTGCCCCTCCCCCTCCCCCCGCTCTCTTTTGTACATAAATGATTAGTGTTATCCATATCCTACTGAAATGCAGTATCAGTTTCACTTTTTTATCCTTCACAGTTCTACAACTAACAGGTCTTTAAGCTGAGACATACATTTAACCTATAAACTTAATACTTGTAAGTGACTGAAATTAAAATATCGTAAGTGTGAGTCATGTTCTCCTCTTTACAGTTGGAGACAGTCCTGTATTCCGGCTTGCTACACTAACAAACAAGAACAACATGAATCATCATTATCATCCACACACACACACACACACACACACACACACACACACACACACACACACACACACACACACACACACACGTACGCGCGCACGTTTACAGTACATTCCGCGAACATAACAGTGAAAATGCTTACAAAAACAATAAAAATGTTATCATTTTAAACGCGACAAACACTCATAGAAGAAGAGGTGAACTGACCACGCAATAAGGTAGAAAAGAAATCAATGGTTAGCGACAACAATAATAACGCACATTAACTTTGAACTTTGAGGGAAGTGATTCATCAGTTGGACTTCAGGTGGTAGCATGTTCCACAAGAATGCACCAGAATAGGAGAGACTAAAACAAGTCTAGACGTGGACGTGTGATAAAAAGACTGTTCCTCCAGGTGCTGTATCGTCCGGGTGTCACTGGGCCTGAAGAGTTTTGCCAAGTAGGAATTAAGTGGCTTCCCGTTTGAGCACTTCAAAAGTTCATCCATCAGCAGGCATTTGTTGAGGGCAAACGATTTTTTTAATGGCAGATATTCTAGCACCGTGAGCCTTTCGTCCGTGGTCGGTGAGAGTGGGGCCAGGAAGGATAAAGCTTGATGCCGCATCGGTACAGGGCATTCACTTTTTAAGATGGAGTTCACAACAACCGTCCCAAATAGTTAACTAGAGAGGCAGAAGCCTCCATGGTTCCCTTGTGACAAGGGTCAAGGTCATTCAAAAGAGTACGTTTGGAAACTGAGCTCTTGGCCCGTATTATCCCATCAAACACTGAAATTGTCTAAATATAGTAAAACGAGAATTCTCCGCTTACCAGATACGCTGCCTTCTGAATCACTTCTCTCTCAGCACGACCGCTACATCAACCAAAGCGGAATATGAAAAACCTCTGGGCTCAACCTCTCTTCTCTGCTCTTCAAACCCAGATCCGGGGAGCCGGGGTGGTCGAATGGTAGAGCGTTGGACTTCTAATGCTCGGGTCGTGAGTTCGATCCCGGCTGGGGCCAAATATTTGTGCTGGCTTTTTCATCGTTGCCCCGTCTTTGATATCACCCTATGTGGTGGAAAAGGACGTTAAACCCCCAAACACCCACCCACCCACTCAAACCCAGATCCGAGCTCTGCCACTGTCGCTCACCTTCTACTCCCCGTGACAAAAACTCCCGCATAACTCAGTACTGAACTGACCACACTTCACCTGACCACCTGAAAACATTCTCACGTGCAATACATACACGCTCACACTCTGTCAGCACCAAACTATGAAAACATCCCATAATATTTACACTCAGCTTCCTCACAGTCAGTGGCCTCGAAATGGAGATTTGTAACATTCTGATAAAAACGCTGAAAATGGATTTAAAAAAAAAATAGAGAGGCAAAAGTCTCCATGGCTCCCTTGTGACACGTACAGGTTAAGGTCATTCACAAGAGTATGTTTGCAAAGCTCTTATCACTATCCATTTTCATGCCAAGTAAAGTGTCTCTGGCGCTCTGAGTTCATGGCAATATCACAATTTCCCCGCAACAGTTTGTATGGCCTTGACCTTTGGTCAAGGTCATTCAAATGAGATCTCATCAATGTCTATCATTATGCCAAGTTTGATGAAAAAAAAAACTTTTTTTTTTTCGCGAAAAAGTCCATTTTTCTGAAGAAAAACTTTTTACGCGAAAAATTCGCTATCAAATGTTTTCGCGATAAAAGAAAATTGCCGCTTTTTCGAGAAAAACTGCCGTTTTTCGCGACAAAATCGACTTTTTCGCGAAAAAACCTGCTTTGTTGCGAAAAAACTGCATATTTGTCTGCTTTCGCTAATCATACTTTTTTCCCCCTTCGCTACGGAGGCTGACGTTTGCAGCCAGCTCTACACCGGTACACGAAGTTAGCGCAAGAATATGGCCAAGCAGATAGTAAAGTTTGAAATTATTCTTTCATGGCTGAATTTACTTTGTTGGAAATTTGTTTCAACAGTGTCATCTTAATGTTGTTCGTCAAACTCGTAAAACAAGACAGCACGCAGTGGTTTTGAATGGAACTACTTTTCGCGGTGTCGGTGGGAATGGTCTCTGTAAAAAGGTCTGTCAAAAATGAGCACTTGAATCATTAAATTGGATTTTCCGTGCTATAAACAGCTCACATGATTAGTTTTTGTGGTTTACGACGAAAGACTAACCCCTTGATGGTTCGACTGTTAGCAACCTCGCCGGAGGCTGGGTCGCTACACAAACAATCGAACCATCGAGGGGTTATAGGCTAGGATAATTAGGCTTTTTATATAGCGGAAGGTAGAACAAAATTTTATTTGATCCTAATGGCCGTTCTACACGTGACAAGCGGCAAATTGCCGCCCTTCGACTTTCCCCCCGCAAGTTGTCTGCCGCAACGCCGCTGCTTCTACACGCGGAAACCTCCGCACCACAAGTCGGCTGATTGACCTTTCGTGTGACCCTTTCAACCCCATATTTGGAAGGGGCCTCGCGCGATTTCGCCCGGCCATGGTCGCGAGTGAATCCGAGTGAGACTCAGCTGAAAATGTGAATGAAAGTTCGGAGGAGGAATTAGCTGTTGCAGCAGCTGCAGTTATTTTGCTGCAGAACAGGAAGAAACAGCGGATCTGGGCGAGAGAGTGGATCTTGCAGCGAGATTCGCTTGGCGCATACGGAGGTCTTTGACGCCATTTTGTTTAATTTGGCCGCGTGACCACTACGCGGCGTGCGATTGGCCGTCCTGGCGGGCCCCCTGGGTGCCTCGCGCGCACTTGCCAGGCGCAAGCCGAGAAAATAGAAAGCCGTTCTATCCGAAACTTGCCGTGGCAAGCTGTGGGCCGCAAGACTGTACAGCTTGCTTGTACATTTGCCGTCGACTTGCCGGGGCCGCAAACCCGCTTTTGCCGGGCAAACTTGCCACGTGTAGAACGGACAGAAATCAGTAGAGCCCAGGCCCCTAATGCTGTGGTGGTCTCCGTGCATTTTTTCTCAGTCCGCGTCACCGTTAAAAACGACCGTTTATCTTGCCATTTTCACTATATGAGTCCTATAAATGGACTTTTAAGTGTGTGCACAAAGTATGTGTGTTTGCGGGTACAGAAATGCGCAGAATTCCGGTCTGAACACTGTTACTGTTTAAAAAGACAAGCGTTGCTGACATACTGAAATTTCACACCAATCAGAATTCAGTTGGCCGTTGATTCAAAGGGCCCTGTAAACCGACTGCATTTGATGCTTGCGCACTTGGCAGGTCACTGCAGTTGACATGTATCGCGGAAAACATTTACGAACATTGAACAGTTCAGTCAGAAAACGCTTCTCTGATGTTGCGAAGTTCCCTTGTCGTCGCATGTGCAGGTAAGTATGGGATATGATATATCCAAGTAAACACTTTTTTCGGTAGGGACATTTTGGGGGTGTTCTTATTAAAGTTGTGAGTAGTGAACGGTTTTTCTCAAAGAACAGTGCACACACAAGAATAGTATCCCAGTTGTGTCATATCAAAAGTTCATTGAAATCGCTTTGATACTTTGGTCACAAACAGCCATCGAAAGTGCAATCTGTTTAATAATGACGGAATACACGTAATGGTTGGAGTAGGGATACTTGATTGGGCAGCGTTTGTTGTTATTTACCAACTTTTAGAGGAGAGGTTTGGCACTTACGTGTTATTAGCCCAACCACAATGTCCCTTTGGCTGTGAGTGGTAATTAGGGGAATTCGCATTGTGATTGGGTTGAAAAATTGATTATACACAGCAACTATTACTAATGACGCCGCTGCAGCAGGTATTGTGCATACACTTCAAGTTTGACTACTGGATGTGTTAAGACCAAACACCCTGCGGTGGTCCAACGAAATGACCAGAGATTTGCCTGTAGCGGCCCGCGGGTATCAAAATGTCTATTTTATAGACGCCCATTCACTCACTAATGGGGACCGGGCTGACATTATGCTGCTGCAGCTGCTACGCTTGGCAGACCATGTGCAGACGCGCATCATGCTTTAGGGGAAATTGTCTAGCATCATAAAAATACTATTTTAAAGATACCCCTCCGCTTAAAATTGTATCGCAACAAGAAAATGTCTGACATTTTCATTAATTCCTGTTTTTGAGGTACAGGTAAAGAAATCAGACAAAATTAATATAAAGCTTCAAGTAAAATAACATTACGCAAATGCCAATAAAAAGGAATAGACGCTAAAGAAAATCAAGAAAATCTCTTATTTTCTACGTGTGTTTCCTTGGGAACAAACGCCGTTAAGTTTGCCTTTTTTTTTTGACATTTTCATTGCAAGTGTTATGAAATGCATTAATCACACGGCAAACATATGTTGTCAAGGTCAAGGTCATTTGTTTGTCTATTTACTCCAAAACATTTTACTTCATCGCTCAGACTAAGCATAACAGTATAACAGCCAGAACTACATTGACCTGTATTGTCCCCGTGATTTGATGAGTTCACAGCATCTTCAGAATAAAAATATAACGGTAAAATCTCTATAACTCAAGCGTGACCTTGACCTTTACTAGAGGTCACCAGAGAGGCATTCTTATCAATGCATACTAGGCAAATGTTATGCCAAAAGTTGTATTTACAAAATTGTCATCCAGTCTCTATGACCTTTACTCCCAAGGTCAAGGTCACCAAAGTTGTACACAAGAAACCTTCTCGTGCAAACTTCATTTGTGCTAATTTTAGTTTGCCTGGTGCTTGTGAGTGCTTGTTCATTTGCTTATTCTAATGGAGCGATGATATAAAATGTTTGGGAGTAAACAGACGAACCGATGACCTTGACCTTGTAAACATGTTTGCCGTGTGATTAACATACCTCATAACACTTGAAATGAATTCATCCACTTACTACTGTAGACCTGAGGTTGTGTTCTACATACTTTCCATCACACTTTGCCACTAATGTACTTCATTCGTAAATTTGAGAATGTCAAAACAAGGCAAAATAACCGGCGTTTGTTCAAGGAAAAACACATTGAAAATAACAGAGATTTCACAGATTTGCTTTTTTGTCTATTGTTTTTAATTTGCGCTCGCGTAATATTTTACTTGAATTTTCATACTAAATTTGTCTAATATCTTTAACTGTACCTCAAAACAGGAATTAATCAAAATGTCCGATATTTTCTGAGTGCGTTAGAATTTGAGACAAAAATGTATATTTCAAATGGTATTTTTGGGATGCTGGACTATTTCTCTAAAGCATGATGTGCGTCTGCACATGATCTGCCAAGCGTAGCAGCTGCAGCAGCGTAATATGTCAGCCCGGTCTCCGTTAGTAAGAGAATTGGCGTCCATATGGAAAACGGAAGATTTGATACCCGCGGGCCGCTACAGGCAAATCTCTTGTCATTTCGTTGGACCACCGCAGGGTGTTTGGCCTAACATATCCAGTAGTCAAACTTGAAGTGTGTGCATAATATCTGCTGCAGCGGCGTCATTTGTAATCGCTGCTGTGTATAGTCAATATTTGAACCCAATCACTGTCACACTCCATTTGCACTGGACTCCGTCACGCAAGCTTCCATCATGCATACCACATTCTCACTCACTGGTCACCAAGTAGTCACGCGACATTATAAACAAAGGCAAGGGTTTTGTACACACACTTTACATACAAGAAACCGAGTGACATACAAAAAACCGATAACAAACTACCACCGGCCAGGACCGCGCTGACAGCGTTTGACGGGTGGATTTACTATTATATACTGACGTCCAAAAGAAACGCGAAAAACAGTGTCTAGTTTCATTTTTTGCATAATGAAAAAAATCGTAAAAAAATTCAAATTTCATTAATAATGTTAAATTTTTTGTACAGCACAACACTGACGATTTGTCCATAACACAGTAAGGTTGCGGTGACGATGTGCCATTTGCGCTTAACAGAACAGTCAATAGCGAGTATGGCCCCCATTAGCATCGATGACGGCCTGGCAGCGGCGGGTCGTTGAGCGGACCAACGTGTTGCTGGCTGCCCTGGGAATGTTGGCCCAGGCCTGCCGGACAGCCCTATCAAGTTCAGCGACAGTTGTGGGCCTTGGGACCACCCTATTGAGCTGTGTCTGGAGCAAATCCCAAAATTGCTCAATAGGGTTCATGTCAGGAGATAACGCTGGCCAAGGCATCACCAGGTGCCCGAGCGCTGCAGGAGGTCCTGGGTAGCCCTGGCAGTGTGGGGGCGCGCGTTGTCGTGCTGGAAAACCCAGTTCCCGTGGGCCTGAAAAAAGGGCAGCACATGAGGGTGCAGCACCTGGTCCATGTACCGCTGCGCTGTGATGCCATTGCCGCGTCCAGGACCCAGGCCTTGGAAGATGACGGGTCCCAGCACCTGGTTGTGGCCGATGGCGCCCCACAACATGAGGTTGGGCCCGCCCCAGGCGTTGTTTTCCACGACACAGTTGTCAGCATAGCGGTCTCCTCTTCTTCTCCGTACACGAACACGCCCGTCGGCATGGTCAATGCAGAAACGGCTTTCATCGCTGAAAAGCACGTTCTGCCAGCGAACATTGTTCCAGTTGAGGTGACCTTGCGCCCACTGCAGGCGTGTCTGTCTATGGCGCACGGTGAGGACGGGTCCCCATGCTGGACGGCAGTTCCTCAGCCCCCTGGAGCGCAGTCGCCGGCTGGCCGTTTGCCCAGAAATGGGTGCCTGGTGTGTCCCTATAACAGTTCTGGCAGTTTGTGCACCTGTTCTGAAGGGATCTTGAGCATGGATGCGGAAAATGTGGCGATCTTGCCTTGGCGTGGTCACTCGAGGTCTGCCGCTCCGCCGGGCATCAGCAGTAGCGCCAGTTGTCACGAACCGATGCTGGAGACGATAAATGGTGGAAATGTGGCATTGGAAAGTCGCAGCCACGGCTTCTGACGTGTCCCCAGACTGCAGACGTCCAATGGCCCTCTCGCGTTGTGCAGAAGTGAGTCGTGGCATCGTGATAGCGTCGAATGAGGGACTGATGAAACCTGTATCTTTGTGCCCTTTTTATCCCCTAGTGACAGTGAACACTACTCACTGCTCAGCTTTTGTGCTTTGCTTGCACATGCAGCTGAACTGCACACGAAATGTGTTACAGCTAACTCGGGCTTCACGTGGACTGCAAGTGCGCTGATGCGGTAAAATTCACAGAACGCTTCCCTCAAACATCGGTCTTGATATACTGGGTGCCAAAAATAACGCAACTTTTGTTAATACCGGAAAAAATGAATTGAAAGATGGAAGATATTTTTCGCGTTTCTTTTGGACGTCAGTATAGGTAACGCTGCCGTTACCCGAAGAACTGAACTACAACTGTCTGTGGCTCACTACTAATGCCCGGATGCTATACTTATGACCGTGTGAGTCATAGCCTTGCGTGGTCCCTTCCGGATGACGACCAAGAGCTGGGCGGCGGCGGCGTCCCCTGGCGACGTTCCTGGTTCCCAGCTGTCCTGAGATGCCCAGCGAAGTCTCAGAGAAGCAATATGGGCGGTCCACGACCCCCCAGGTTCCTCGAGCGACGTGGTGCACCGCACGTCCTCGGAATACGGTTCAGCTCCCTGCTGAACAAGAGTGCCCCCACTCTCAAGGCTCAGTTACTTGCATCGGCTGTGCGCCATCAGACTGCTAGGCTGTCATTCCAGCTTGTCAGACACCGGCCGAGCGCCGTCGCTTCGTCTGCTGCTGTCCTGACAGAGGCCAACCGCAGTCCGCTGTCGCATAGAGAACATTCGTTGTAATACAAGTGTTGATTACACGTCATACAGTATGCATTCCGGCATTCAGTTTACTATCGAGCCACAGTAAAAAATACAACTGTTATAATTGGCAATTCTATATACCAACAAGATTCCAAGACACCAATATCCTAACACTTACCCCAACAAAAGCGAACTGGAGCTACTGGTGACAGTACGGAAAAAGCAATTCCTCTGGAGTCTAGGGCTGTCATGCCTTACCCCCTAAAACCCCCTGTATATATAGCTAGAGCTGTATATCACGTGTCATAACAAGCTAGCGGTCACGTGATAAACATTACACTAACGGACCAATGGCAATAACGTAACACAGAATTCACAACACACACTCCTTGCACAAATCACGACAAACACACTAAACATTGGCATCATGCACGCGGCACTCTGCCCGTGACATCATATAGAACACCAGCTTAACTGAACAGCGACGTGTCCCCCTCTCGGCTTGCACGTGGCAAAGCGCTACACGCACTGAAGAAATACACAAAACAAATTAGTGCAGTGTGAAATTATGTCCGACTCGCAGGTCGTGACAATCACTATACGGATTCCCTTCATTAGCACTCACAGCCAAAGGGACATTGTGGATGGGCTAGTAACACGTAAGTGCCAAGCCTCTCCTCTAAAAGTTGGTGAATAACGAAAGCCGCTGTATACACAGTGGCCGTCATATCAGGCTACTTGATAAATTACCCCCGTAGCAGTTAATGGTCTGCTAAATTAGAAAAAGGTATTTTCCTATTTCAAGCAGTGAAGAGTTAATGAAATTTGATGTGGGATGTACGTTTTCCATCCGCTGAGATCGCTCTACTTTTTCCCAATATGTAAAACAAAGACAAGCTAATAGTGGTAGTTACTAGCAGCAAAATTTTTAACCCCAACCCCATGCAGCATGTAAGGGAACACGTGAACAAAATGGGGAAAGTTGATGACCACAGTAAAGAAGACGTGCTTGTTTGGATTTGGGAATTTTTCTTCTAAGGACTATAGTCAGTGTCAATTTTGAACTGGGGCTCAGTGGACCCTTTAGGTCTGTAGCTTTTAGGGAACCCTGCAAGCTTAGCAATTACGGTAGGCTCTTTAGTCAGCACCGCTTTCAAGCCATATAGGGAACTGATAGCCTCAATTAACGATCATCTATAAGCAATGAATCTCTCCTACAAGTTCCGGAAGATAATTCTGAAACACCGAGCATGTACCCTAATATTTGCATCATATTATATTCGTTTTCGCAAACACATATTATCACAGCAACCAATCAAGTGTCCCTACTCCCATCATTACGCGTATTCCGTCATTATTAAATAGATTTGCACTTTCGTTGGCTGTTTGTGACAAAAGTTCAAAAGCGATTTCAATGAACTTTTGATATGACACAACTGGGATACTATTCTTGCGTGTGCACTATTCTTTGAGAAAAACCGTTCACTACTCACAACGCAGCAACTACTTTAATAAGTACACCCCCAAAACATCCCTACCGAAAAAAGTGCTCACTTGGATATCATATTCCATACTTACCTGCACATGCGACGACAAGGGAACTTCACAACATCAAAGAAGCGTTTTCTGACTAAACTGTTCAATGTTCGTAAATGTTCTCCGCGATACATATCACCTGCGGTGACCTGCCAAGTGCACAAGCATCAAATGCAGTCGTTTTACAGGGCCCTTTGAAACAACGGCCAATTTAATGGCCGCAGTTATCCAGGAAGCATCATTCTGATTGGTGTGAAGTTTCAGTACGTCAGCAACGCATTCCTTGTTTAACAGTAACAGTGTTTAGACCGGAATTCTGCGCATTTCTGTACCCGCAAACATGCATACTTTGTGCACAACCTCAAAAGCCCATTTATAGGGCTCATATAGTGAAAATGGCAAGATAAACGGTCGTTTTTAACGGTGACGCGGACGGAGAAAAAATTCACGGAGACCACCACAGCATTAGGGGCCTGTGTTCTACTGAAGCCTGTAATAAAAAGCCGCTATATAAAAAGTAGAGCTGCCGCGGTTAACCGGTTTACCGGTTATAACCGGTTTACCGGTTATAACCGGTTCCCATTTGAACCGGTTCGCCGAACCGGTTCGAGTTGCCGGTTTGGACGCCAACCCCTGACACACACACACACACACACACACACACACACACACACACACACACACACACACACACGCTAGCCGCTCTTTATCCTATGTTCTCCCCCAAGTGTCCCTCTAGGCTCATGGCAAATTTGGTGGCAATCGACTGACTCGTTTGGACGCCAACCCCTGACACACAGACACACAGACACACACACACACACACACACACACACACACACACGCTAGCCGCTCTTCATCCTATGTTCTCCCCCAAGTGTCCCTCTAGACTCATGGCAAATTTGGTGGCAATCGACTGACTCGTTTGGACTCCAACCCCTGACACACAGACACACAGACACACACACAGACACACACACACACACACACACACACACACGCTAGCCGCTCTTTATCCTGTGTTCTCCCCAAGTGTCCCTCTAGACTCATGGCAAATTTGGTGGCAATCGACTGACTCGTTTGGACGTCAACCACACAGACGCTAGCTGCTTATTATATAGATGGTAAAAAATTTCAAATATCTGTCTTTGGGGGTCGTCACTTTTATTTCTGGGGGTGAAAGGGTGCAACTTGCTCAACTGGGAACTCTCTTCAAAATTCGACCTTATCCGCCATCAACTGATAAGTCGAACTTAGGATAAGTTGAACAGAAATCAATGTCCCCTTCGGATACGACTTAAGTGTGTTCAACTGTGCACAAGTGTGCACACTGGCTTTGCTGATGGGTTCTTTGCGGATGCAGAAATGCACAACGCACACTTTTTGGACTGGTTTAATTTGGCTGGGAAATTCACTATTATGCCCAACAATGAGCACCCAACAGCCCTCTCGACATCACGTCGCCAGCATTCAGGACACCCACAGCATATTTTCTGTGATTAATTTCCACAAATACAGGCACTCCCCAGTAGTTAGTTTGACAGTCGGTAATGCATGACATGAGAAACTCAGTGTTCTAATCTCATGTCGGCCAGACTTGCTAAAGAACTCAAGATGGAGGAGCATGATCAGAAGGTGTTATGTAGAGCCTGGAAATTCCTGGTCAACGACGTGTCTGATGTGGAGGGCGTCATTGACTGTCTCTTCTCACAGGAAGTCCTCACGCCAAACTCAAGACGACGGATTATGGTGAGTACACGTGTTTATAATATACACATGTACAGTAGATTGCACAAGACAACACTGCCATGTGGGGCCTTACATACGTCTATAAGAGAACATCACCACCAGGTTTGTCAGTATTACTGGGCAAACGGTAGACTTTACATTCATATCTTAGTCGGTGGTTACATTTGAAACTGAAAATCTTTTAAAGATCCACAGACATTTGTGTGGCGCATCATCATCTGTACTGTAGTTGACATTTTTCACGCCTTTGTTCACTGTAGCAAGGATATAACGTTCAGTCAGACCGGATGCGCGAAGCTCTGGATGAAGTGATCAAAACTCCTAATGGACTGAACATACTACGCCAAGCTCTGCTGGAGAACGGAGAGAATGCTGCAGCTGCCAGACTTGAACCAAAAGCTCACCAGAAAATGGCAGGTAAACAGTTTGTGAGATTACTGCATGAAGACACCACGCGAGAGATTTTGATAGACGTACTGGTCAGTGTAGGTTTCTGTGAATGATCACCAAATCATCAAGGCACAATTCGCTGTCCTGCCAGTTGTTTTCTTACCACCACCACCCCCCCCCCCCCCGGATACACCCCGTATTTAGAAAGCACCGTAAAGTCATCACCATCATATTAGATTGTGTAATCAAGATTTGCTGTATTGCCAGGCAAAGAAAGCAGTGCAGGTCCCGATATCAGCATTAGAGCGAGTATGGGCGCCGCTAACAAAATAAAAGGTGAGTTCGTTTGTTTCATCGTACAGTTTGTATTTAGAAGACGTCACGTGACCAGAAGATCGCATGTACGTTTCACACTGGAGTTCTTTTAAAAACAAACAAACAACACAACTTTGTCGTCCTCAGAAGTATGGAATCCCTGCAGCACGTTTTTATGTTCTTTTCATAGTAATGGAAACATCATAGGACGGGCTAAATTTTCCACGTTCATAGGTAAGCCTCTGTGTTACAAACGCACGTCACTGTCTCACTGATCTCCCGCAGAGAAGATTTTGCAGGTGTAACTCTGACAAGACGTAAGTAAACGTGCGTCATCAATGCTGACGTGTATGGTGCACCAAACGCACTTCTCCGCCTCAGTGAGTGCCGTCCGTGTGTGTGTGTGTGTGTGTGTGTGTGTGTGTGTGTGTGTGTGTGTGTGTGTGTGTGTGTGTGTGTGTGTATCTCCGAAAATACTCAACCGACTGGCTTCAAATTTGGGCTCTCCAAATACATCAAGATCCCTAGAGCGACCGACCTAGTTGTAATTGCTTTGGTGATTTGAGAGTTATCGCCCTTTTGAGAAAAGATGCTTGTCTAGCGTCAACAGGCGTAATATTTATTTAAATCACTCCGGGTTTTTTTGTTTTTGTTTTTGTTTTTTTTGGGGTGGGGGGGTGGGGGTGGGGGTAGATAGCTTGAATACTTACTCTGAACAGTTATATTTTGCAGGTAGACTCTAGTTCTGTTATAGTTTGATGAAAACCGTACCTCAGTTTACGTCGTAGGTGAACCCAGTTTAGATGCCTGTATCTCCGAAAATACTCAACCGATTGACTTTGGGGTGTCCTAATGAATCAAAACCTTCGAAGAGCCGGTATTAATTCGATCTTCACATGCAGCAGCAACACTTCAAGTGCATGGGGCTGCTTTCATTGCAAGAATTGTATCAAAGTGATTACGTCAAATGTATAATGCGTCATCCCAGGGAGGAAAACCATCATAGATTTCAACTTCACGTCTCTCTTCCAAAAACAAGATTGGTCTGACAAGCCCGGTCAGTTGTTTCCATTCAGAGAGAGAGAGAGAGAGAGAGAGAGAGAGAGAGAGAGAGAGAGAGTGTGTGTGTGTGTGTGTGTGTGTGTGTGTGTGTGTGTGTGTGTGTGTCCTCACGGATACACGGCATTACAAAGGAACGACCGTGACGACAGCAGGTGATTAAATGGAAACCTCATATTGGACTGGTGGCCATCTTGTTCTATTATCGTCTTGTATTGTCAAATATCAGAGTTAAACGATTTGATTTGCGGCACATAAATACATCAAACATTACATCAGCATACCTTGATTGATTTGACTTCAGAATCTTCCGCCAGAATGTGCGACTTGCAAAGAAAAGAAATGCGCCAGAACAAAGACATAAAAGGTATTAAGATACAAAATGTAAATGTTCTCCTCTCCCAGTTTGCAGATGACACATCTCTGTTCTTAGATGGCAGCCAAAAATCGTTTAAGGAAAGTATTCAAACCCTACAGTTCTTCTCCTCTATCTCTGGCCTCAAAATCAATATGGATAAAACCCAGGTTGTATGGTTAGGATCAAGGAAAAATTGTCATGTTAGATATATGCCCGAGTTCAATTTTGTTTGGGACCCTGGTATCTTCACAGTGTTGGGTATTAAGTTTTCAACTGATATTGACACTATCACTGATTTAAATTATGAAAACAAGCTTAAAAACATCGAATGCATCCTGTCGAAATGGTCAAAGCGAAATCTCACACCACTGGGAAAAATTACAGTCATTAAAACACTTGCCATGTCAAAGATTGTCCATCTATTCATTAACATTCCTGACCCAAAGGCGCATTTTCTTAACGAGCTTAATAAGATGTTCTTCTCCTTCTTATGGGAAGGAAAGAGAAGTAAGATAAATAAGGCAACGATATGCTGTGGTTACGAGCTAGGTGGTCTGAGAATGCTTGATGTGAATTCGTTTTTGACATCCATGAAGGTCAGCTGGATCAAACGTGTTTTTTTGTGTGATTCTGTGGTTAAAAATATTCTACTGGCCTCTTGTCCAGCGTACAAAAACATACAGAAGTATGGCTCTGAATTTTTTAATGTTGTGATGCAGCAATGTAAAAATAAGTTTTATGGTTTTACCACAGGTGAATTGTCAGTTAGCCAGAGACAAGGTATGATTACTTGCATACCCAAAGACGGTAAACCCAAAAAATATTTTAAAAATTGGCGTCCAATCTCATTATTAAATACGTCATACAAACTGGCATCAGCATGCATAGCCAATCGACTTAAATCTGTTCTTCCCCAATTAATACATGAGGACCAGACAGGGTTTTTAAAAGACAGATACATAGGGGAAAACATAAGGCTGATATTTGAGATTATGACTCAAACTGAAAAACTAAACATTCCAGGCCTCCTGTTAATGATAGACTTTGAAAAGGCCTTCGATAGTGTGGCGTGGACTTTTATTCGAAAAGTGATGGACTTATTTAACTTTGGCCCCGATATGAAAAGATGGGTTCATACAATGTATACTAACATTATTAAGATACGGGACATAAATTCGCTCTTGTCCCAGTTTGCAGACGATACCACGCTTTTCCTTGACGGTAGTAAGGGCTCCTTTGTACAATGTATGCAAACGCTAGACCAGTTCTCCTGCATGTCGGGTCTGAAAATTAATGACGAAAAGACGCAAGCTGTATGGATTGGAAGTAAAAAACACTCACAAGAAAGGTTCATGGTTGAAAGAAATTTTAAGTGCAATCCGGGTACCTTCACTGTCTTGGGCATAAAGTTTACAGTAAATTTATGTGACATCGCAAGTATTAACTATGAGAATAAATTAGCGGAAATTCAAAAAGTATTAACAACTTTGTGAAGGAGACAGCTAACACCGTTTGGTAAAGTAACAGTTATAAAAACCATTGCACTTTCTAAAATAGTTCATCTACTTATCAACCTCCCTGACCCGCCAGGTGCTTTCATATCGGAATTAAACAAAATGTTTTACGATTTCCTTTGGGATGGGAAAAGAGGTAGGATAAAAAATCTATCGGGTGTGCTCCTTACGAGCATGGTGGTTTCAGAATGCTGGACTTGCTGTCTTTTGTGGCATCCATGAAAATAAGCTGGCTGAGAAGATTATGTGTCAAAGATACTAAGTTAAAAAAACTGCTGTTTTCCTCATGTCCTGAATTCAAAACAATGCTTGAAATGGGAGGGGAGTATGCAAATATAGTTATTCAGAGATGCCACAGCAGTTTCTGGACTGATGTAGCAAAGCACTACAAAAAGATCGCAGCCATCTGTCACCCTGGGACTGTCTCTGAGTTTATCTCTGAGTGTATCCATTACAACATTAATATTATACGGGACAATAAAACGGTACATGTTCCTGAATGGATTGATGGTGGCATAACTTATGTTAACGCTCTTATCAGTGAAGATGGTAGTTTTCTCACCTTTGATGAGTTTCGGAACAAATATCCACACATCTCCACAAACTTTCTTGTTTACTCTGGTATAATTTATGCTATTAAAAAGTGTCAACAGAAATGCGTTCTGGAACCTGAATCTGATGCATCCCCTTCATATCCAAAATTCTGGAGTAGGATTCGTAGGGGAGGGAGTAAAGCTATTTACACTTTCCTTACAAAACCTCTCCATGAGGCAGCATGTGTAGAGAAATGGGAGGAACGATTTGGTAGTCTTAATTGGAAAAAAATATTTGAACAACCAATTAGGACCACGTTGGATACGCAGTTGCGCTGGTTTCAGCTTAGACTTCTTCACCGCATTTTGCCAACAAAAAGATTTCTTTACTTGAGAAAGCTGGCTGATTCCCCTTTGTGTACTTTCTGTGCCTCAACGGAGGAAACGCTGCAACATTTGTTTTGCGGGTGTCCCCACGTCCAATCTTTTTTGAATGATTTTCTCTCCTGGCTCAAAGAAGGTTGTAATCATTGTGATACTTTTAACTTATCAGAAGCTCAAATTCTGTTTGGTATGCAACACTTGATGCATACGGACAAACCACTAGATTTACTCATTATTCTGGCAAAATTTCATGTGTACAAGTGTAGACTAGGAGAGATATTACCCAATATGCTACTTTTTACAAGGACTGTGAAACAACGCTATGCAATTGAAAAATGTACCCACTTCACTTATGATAATTTAGGATTATTCCATAGACAGTGGGCTCCCTATCAGTGTCTGGTCACCTAATAATCACCCACGTACCCGGCATATCCCAACTTAAATTACAAAATGTCATAATGCTGCCCTCTCTGCCACTACCCCCCCCCCCCCCCATTTTTTTTTTTTTTTTTAGCCTCTCCTGTGGCCTTTTTTTTTTTTTTTTCCTTTCTTTCTTTCCTTTCATTTGACTTTTCTCTCTGTTATCTTCATTATCTTTTATGTATGTACGCATGCTTGTGTGTTTTGTAGGATTACATGTACTTTGTTTATCCTGTACAGTGGTATGTCTGTGAATTTTGTCTGTTGTGTCAAGAAAAAAAAAAGCCAAAACAGAGTAATAAAAAAATTTTAAAAAAAGTTTTGGGCAGATGTTGCCAAACACCTTAAAAATGTAGCTAACAGCTGTGTGCCCAAGCACTACGGTGACTTTTTATCAGAATGTATACATTATAATAAGCAAATAGTGAGGGACAGGAAAACTGTACATATACCTGATTGGATGGATAATGGCATTTTGTTTATTAGTGACCTGGTAGATACTGATGGTCAGTTTCTTACTTATGAGAAGTTTAAAGAGAAATATCCTGGTGCTTCTACCAATTTCATATTGTACTCTGGTATTATTGATGCTATTAAGGGATACCTGCAGTGGACTGGTATCATCCGAACTTCATCCAATGTAGGATCTGGTAATAAGCTATGGCTACAGGTTGAGCAAGGTGGACAAAAAAGAGTGTATATGGTACTTATACAGTCAAACTCAAGGTCTCAACCAGCTTGTGTTACAAAATGGAATCAACACTTTGTTGACTTGCCTGATTGGAAATCTATTTTTCGTAAACCTTTTTGTACAACTCCTGACTCCCAACTCAGATGGTTCCAGATAAGATTAGTTCACCGCTTATTGCCTACTAAAAGATTTCTGAATCTACGAAAGTTGACGGAGTCAGCAGAATGTACTTTTTGTCAGCATGAAGAGGAAACCATTACCCACCTGTTCTGGGATTGTCATCATGTACAAAGCTTTTGGGCAGAGTTCACTAACTGGCTTAAAGATAACTGTCCTAACTGTTCAGCACTGACGTTATCCAAGACTCTAGTTATTTTTGGTATTGCAAACAAATTCCATACTGATTCAGTCGTTGATTTGTTAATACCGGTTGCAAATTTTTTTATTTACAAGTGTAGACTTAAAGAGTTCCGGCCGGTTTTTACTGCTTTTACAAAGCTAGTCCGCCATTGGTATACTATAGAAAGATATAGATATGGTGTTGCTGGGCAATATTCTAAGTTTTGTAGAATCTGGCTTCCATCTGAGGCATTAATCCAATGAAACCTCATCTTACCTGTGGTGCATGGCACCCTAAGGTGTGGATTTCTCTCTCTCTCTCTCTCTCTCTCTCTCTCTCCTGTTATGTGCGTAGTTGTTAGCCAGCAAGCTATGTGTGAGGGTATATGTATATGTGTACTTTGCCGGATATCAAATTTCCTTGTATCTTGCCCTCCTGTTTGTATGTTTGTATGTATATATATGAAAAATGTCGAAAAAAAAGAATTAAAAAAAAAATGCGACTCAGGCATTGCAATTAATGACTGCATGACCGAGGCATGTCGGCCATTTTTTGTAATGGTTGACGACAAAATTAATTGTGTGTTGAGTTTGTGTAAATAGTTTGTTGTTTTCTTTTAATCTCCTGCATGATCCCATGTGTTTTGCCACATTGTCTACTAGTGCGCATGCAAGTTTATCGCGCTCACCCTGTGAAATATCTCCTGGTCCTTTTTGTAAGCCCGGGAGAACGCTTTCCTCCTTCCACTAACGAAACGCTCTTTCCATTGCTAAGCCGCACTGAAAACCTCACACATCCATTCTCTGTTCACAGACAGAACCGAACGGTGGATCACTCGAGAGCAGGACGTGTATGTAGAGACGGAGGGACACAGACGGGCCGTGCGACAGTTACAGAGCAGGAAAGTCTTGGTTATCACTGGACCACAGGGAAGTGGTAAGTCCGCCCTGGGCCACGCCCTCCTCAGACATTTCTCTACCGACCACACGCCGCTTGACATTCACAGTCATGAAGAATAGGGGCAGTATGTTGATGTCCGAAATGGCAGACAAGCCGTCTTGCTAGACGATATTTTGGGGAACGAGGAATTTTCCTATCAAATTTACAAGCTGTGGGGTAGTGATCTGTTCTACATGCAGGAGTGTGAGAGAGAAAATGATTGTCTCGTGGTTGTTACAATCGCTAGTCATGTCAAGAACGAGATGGACCGAAGATGTAACTTTGACGACATTTTTAGAGATGCTGTTTTGTTTGATATCGGCAGCCATGACTACCTGAAGGAATCAGAGAAAAAAGAAATGCTCAGAAAACGCGTAGAACGTAAGTTTGGCTCATGCGATGAGAAACTACTGCAATCTTTATTCACAACAAAAGCACAGGGCACTCCATTCCCAGGCCAAATCAATAAGCTGGCAAATAAATATCAGGGTCAGACACGAGACATGGGAGACAATCAGGAATTACAAACAAGCCCTGCAAAGTTATCTACCTCTAGCCAAGCGTCACAGGTACAAATACAACAGATGTTCCTAGCGTGTCAGATGGGCAAAGTGGATCAGGTGATTAGTATGGTAAAGAGTGAGTTCCCTTCGGAGTCAGCAGATGAAGACGGGAACACTGCCCTCCACATTGCCTGTACACACGGACAACTCAAAGTCGTACAGGAGCTGGTCAGTCTTGGTGCGGACGTCAACAAACAAAACAAAATAGAGTGGTCCCCCTTGCACCAGTCAGCATCGGATGGGGATATTGATGTTGTGAAATATCTGCTGGAGGAAGGTGCGAAAGTTGAACTTCATGATAAAAGAGGCTGGACTCCACTCCACGTGGCATGCAGCAAAGGTCAAGGACACCTAATCCCCATACTGATAAAATATGATGCGTCAGCGGATGCTACAGATGAGACAGGAAACACAGCACTTCACCTGGCCTGTGTCAGTGACGACAGTAGAGCTGTCAGATACTTACTGAGGAGAGGCGCCGCTATAGACATACAGGACACTGACGGGGCCACTCCACTGCACCATGCGTGTTCTGGGGGCAAAGAGGACGTGGTCAGACTGTTACTTGCTAAGGACGCCAGTGTTAATGTCAGGGACAAGAACGACAAAACACCTTTACACATGGCCTGTGCCGGTGGACACATTCAACTACTTGATATTCTTGTAGAGTATGGGTCAGAGATCGACACAAAGTCAGCAAGAGGTGACACACCGCTACACGATGCGTCCATCAATGGCCATGTTGATGTAGTGAGAAAGTTGATTCACCTCGGCGCTGACATCAACAGTAAGAACAATAAGGGCAAAACATCACTATATATTGCCTGCATGAAAGGTCTTGCTGATGTCGCCAGTCTGCTGCTGGAGAGTAGAGCCAGTGTTAGTGTCAAAGAGAACAGAAGATGGATTCCACTACACGCGGCTAGTTTAGATGGACACGTCAGTATTGTCAACACGTTGTTGGACAACAAATCTGAAGTAGACCCGCGAGAAGAGGGCAACTGGACCCCGCTACACATGGCCTGCCAGAATGGACACCAGCCTGTAGTGGAGATATTGCTGACACACGGAGCGGACCTGCAGGCTGTGGAAGACAACGGGTACACTCCACTACACTGGGCTTGTCATGGAGGACATCTATCTACAGCGACATTTTTGCTTCAGAAGGGAGCGTCTGTAACTGCAACAGACAAGTGGGGCAACACACCATTACATCGGGCTTCTCAGTACGGACACCAGCCTGTAGTGGAGATATTGCTGACACACGGAGCGGACCTACAGGCTGTGATTGACGCCGGGTACACTCCATTACACTGGGCTTGTCAAGAAGGACATCTATCTACAGCGACATATTTGCTTCAAAAGGGAGCGTCTGTAACTGCAACAGACAAGTGGGGCTACACACCATTACATCGGGCTTCTCAGTACGGACACCAGCCTGTAGTGGAGATATTGCTGACACACGGAGCGGACCTACAGGCTGTGACTGACGCCGGGTACACTCCACTGCACTGGGCTTGTCGGGAAGGACATCTATCTACAGCGACATATTTGCTTCAAAAGGGAGCGTCTGTAACTGCAACAGACAAGGGGGGCAACACACCATTACATCGGGCTTCTAGTAAAGGACACCAGCCTGTAGTGGAGATATTGGTGACACACGGAGCGGACCTACAGGCTGTGAGTAACGCCGGGTACACTTCACTACACTGGGCTTGTCAGGAAGGACATCTATCTACAGCGACATTTTTGCTTGAAAAGGGAGCGTCTGTAACTGCAACAGACAAGTGGGGCTACACACCATTACATCGGGCTTCTACGGAAGGACACCAGCCTTTAGTGGAGACACTGCTGTCACACGGAGCGGACCTACAGGCTGTCGATGAGGACGGGTGGACCCCACTACATTTTGCTTGTGAGCATGGACACCAGCCTGTAGTGGAGATATTGCTGACACACGGAGCGGACCTACAGGCTGTCGATGAGGACGGGTTGACCCCACTACATTTTGCTTGTGAGCATGGACACCAGCCTGTAGTAGACACACTGCTTCAACACAAGGCGGCGGTGGATGCAAGAGCAATCAATCAGTGGACCCCTTTACTACGTGCCTGTGCTAACGGACATACAGGTGTGATAAACGTCCTCCTTCAACACGGTGCAGACATACAAGCAGCAAATTCTGTTGGACACACTCCACTACACCTGGCTTGTGCCGCAGATGACCGTGTGGACGTGGCCAGAACACTGCTGCAGGCCGGGGCGGACATTGAGGCGGGGCACGTTGACCAGTGGACACCGCTACATTTCGCATGCTACTGGGGGGTTACCCACACAGTAGATACGCTGCTTGAATGGAGGGCAAACGTCAACTCCACCGATCAGATAGGTTGGACGCCATTACACTTCGCCAGTAGTCACGGCCATCACTTCATCGTTGAGACCCTCATACAGCACGGTGCTGACGTGACCATGAAGACGACAGAGGGATTCACAGCGCTTCAGATCGCCTGTAAGAACGGCCATGATGGGGTGGTCAGCGTGTTTCTGGATCTCGTAGATTCATGTGCACAGTATCAAGATGAAGACAAAAACACACTGTTACACGCCACGTGTACAGTAAATCCAATCGGCGTCCTTGACGGAGGCAAACCAATTCGCCGGGCGTGTGTGGGAGTTAATGCGGAGGTCGCACGCCTTCTGTTGGATCATGGGAATGACGTCAACACCATGAACCAAGATGGCGACACGCCGCTCCACTGTGCTAGTGCTGCAGGCCGTGTGGACATGGTCAGGCTGCTGATAGAACATGGCGCTCACTGTGACGTCAGGAACCAGGTGGGAAAGTCACCACTAGATGTCGCCACTGATCAGGGCCAAACAGAGATTGTCAATATTCTCAAAACACACACCGATCAACCCGACGACAGTTGAGGAGCGTGGATCACCATCAGTTCACTTGTTGCGTCTGTCGACGAGACCAGGAATTGTAACCGTTCAGAGAAACATTCTGGCAGTTGTAGAAAGACATTCATTTGTATGACAAGACCTGCATAAATTGTCACTCAAACATTCTGGTGGTTGTAGAAAGACATTCATTTGTATGACAAGCCCTGCATAAATTGTCACTCAAAGATTCTGGTAGTTGGGGGGGGGGGGGGGGGGAGGGGGAGAGAGAGAGAAAGGGAGGGTGATAGAGGTGAAGGAAGAGTAGGAAGGGATATGTGGAGGTTCTGCAATCTTGGTTTCATCAAATCAGACGAATGAAAGCCCCCCCCCCTCCCCAACACACACACACACACAAACACACACGCACGCTCTCTTTTCACACAAGTCCACAATATCTGAGCATTTCTTTTGGACTCTGAAAATATATGTGAGTGTACATGTTGTGTCAATGACTTCTTTATCATGTACTTCACGTGACACCTGTCTGAAAGTATTTTCATTGCATACTCTTTGGTGTGAGACTTACAAATTCATTTTGAAAATGCGTTTCTGACACCGAGTCATACGAGCCATGAGTCATGTTGCCGCTTGTTTTCTTGTTTATATTTGATAGCAAGGAAGGAAAGTTTCCTGTGCTGTACAGGAAAATACACAGATGTCATAATTAGTGATCACCTATTACTGAGAAAAAAGTCTGTTTTATGTTTTTTTTTTGTTTTTTTTTTAACAATTGTCATAAAATGTAGCATTTTAACCTGACTAACCTTTTACTTTCTATGATGCTGAAGAGATTTCCTGAACATTTATGTACACCTTTAACAAGAGTTTTTACTTTCGTGTCCTTATTGTTTGTACAAAACTGACTTTGAATGCCCTACAATGTTTTCTCTTTTTTGTGTTTACCTAGCTGATGTTTGTATACCTGTTGTCTGGTGTGAAGTAAAATCCTAGTATTTTCCGAGAGAAACGCTGTTTGGTCAAGCTGACAATATATTACATGTACAGTGGAATCCGGATGTATTAAAGGCCTGATGTAGTAATAACCCGGCTGTAGTAAAGGAATTTTTGGGTCCCGGTCCCAGCTGTTCATGTTCTCTATTAATTTCCGCCGGTTGTAGTAATATTTTAGACTCCGGATGTAGTAATAATCCGCATGTAGTAAAGTTATATATTCAAGTCCCGGGGGAAGCTGGACTCCGGTTGTATTAATATTGTTCTAGAGTAATCTGCCTTTTCCAAGATGGCGACCAAACGAAATGTTCTTCCATTGAAACGAAACGCCTCCTAGTCTTTTGATCTGAAAGCATAAATGAAGAGAGGGGAAAGAACATTTTGAAAACAAAATTATTTTCATTCGTGTTTCCTGGGTTACACCACGATTTAGCGACGTCATCGTCTGGTTAGTCGGCCTTGTGGCTAGTTTACCCATTGCGCCGGATGTAGCAATAAAACCTTTGAAAATATTACTACAACCGATGTACCGGATGCATTAATAAA
>JACVVK020000363.1:582500-602500 GCA_018292915.2 Batillaria attramentaria
AACGTTTATCCTAGTAAAAACTGACAGTCGACAGCGGCTGCACATAGCAGACGAACGAGTTTGTACGTCGGCAGAGCACGACGCCGACAGAATAAAGTGCGCCTTTTTATGCTGGCAAGACGGTGTCAATTCACTCATGAACTCAAATCCAAACAAAAACACAAGTTTTAAACTTCCACTAAAGAGAAACAAACATTCTAACGCTTTTAAGGAAATGGAAATTTGCGATGTGAATGCGAAACCGATCAAACACACCTCAGTCTGTTCACGCTTTCCACGATTAGGGTTCGAGCGGGAGTCTTCCTGTCGCGATTCTTCACGAAGTATGAAGCTTTGTGAGTGTTTATTCTTAATATTTGTAGTACATATACACCGATTAAAGTGGTCCTTCCCCCAGCAGCTACTTTTTATAACTGCATGCATGATTCAGTCGATTCAAGAAGCTTCTGTTCAATCGGAGATCTATCTAAACCACGAATCCACTGCCATTCTCTGCGCCGATAGCAGACGACCGACTCAGTTCAGTTTTATGTCACAGGTTCTGGATTTCCTAGCGTTGAAATTACTTTTGATTTGAGAGCGCAGCGTTTGGTAGGTCAAGTCTGCTGCCGTCTCGAACTTGAGCAGCGGGATTTGCGTCCGGCTTGCCACGGTCGGCCAAATCAGTAAACAGCATACATGTCGGTGAGACGCTAGCTTCGCCTGAACTTTTTGAGAACGACTTTTGTTACGTGTGGGTTAAAACTGTCCGAACTTTGAGAAAGGAGTGCTTGCTAGGTACAGGCTAATGTTGTTTTGTACTTGAACAACGAGTTTATGAAGTCGGAAACACCGATATGCCGAGTCAAAATGTTTCGTCGTCGATCGTGTTGACATAGGGAGCGAGTTCTCCCCGAAGAGTAGTAATACATGTACTTGCTCATCGATGACGATGGGTTTGGTTTTTTTTTTTCAAAAAGGATGTATCTCTGTTCTTTCTGTCTGAAAGAAAGAACCTTTTTGCAGTGCCTGTGTGTGTGTGTGTGTGTGTGTGTGTGTGTGTGTGTGTGTGTGTGTGTGTGTGTGTGTGTGATCTCTCTCTCTCTCTCTCTCTCTTACTTCAACTTCTAAGATTTCTATGCTTTGCAGTATGTGTTTACTTTCATAGCAGACAACAATATGACACACAGTACAATGACGAGACCAAGAGAGCAGGGCGGTAACTGTGTCATGTATTGGAACACAACAACATGAACCCAACATTGGTACTTGTCAATCACACACAGAGAGAAACAGACCGGCGGTTTGTATAATGCCTACTGTTTCTGTCTACGTAACACTCCTGTAGACAACTGGGTGTAATTAGAAACGTCAGCACTTGGTTAAGGCGCATAACATGGATGCCTCTTGTGTGTCTATGTTGTTAATTAACTCTCGTAGCGAAACAGAATCAACAAAACTTACAGGATTAGTTCCAATTTTTATAAATGACACACTTTCTGCACGTCTTTGACTGATGACTTAAGTGGGGTGTGTTTTTTGTGAACTCGTAAACCACTGAGTGGGTTATGAAAAGTTATATTTCACACTTTAGCTGTCTGTTTCCTTTAAATGTTTGGGCGTAAAGCAGTCGTAGTTAAGTCAGTGAAAATGTGCAGTGGCGAGTGGTGTAAACACTATACATCCACTCTTTACCAGAGCCACAGACTGGGTGTGGGTCGTCTAGTACGGTTTGATTTTCATTTCGACGAACATAAGTGAACGCCAGTCCCCATGCCAGTGGTACCAGCAGACACCTTTGTTATGAGTGGTGGGGGTGGTGTAGTAGATACCGTTCAGGTTACTGTAGCCGCAATCGCTATACCACCAGGCGCCGTGACGATCATTGGCGCAGTTCTGGCTGGGGTATCCGTCATGATCCTGATCCTTGGTGCTGAACGCCTGGTGGTTGTGGAAAGTCAGGCTGTCTCCTGTAACACACACACACACACACACACACACACACACACACACACACACACACACCCACACACACACTGTGAACACGTTTTAGACTCCGCACTACTTACTACCCGTAGTACTGCGCTACTTTTTCCAAATATTCACCGTTAGATTACTACTACTACTACTACTACGCGCACGTCGCAGTCTGTAAAAGTTTAACTTTTGTACTATTACTACTTTCACTATAACTACCACCATCACTTGCAACTTTCACTGCTACCACTACTGCTGCTCCTACAACTACAGCTAACTGTGTTACCATCACTGCCACTGTACCACTACTATATAGCACTAACAGTTACATGTATCACCATAAAGTTTCTGCCAACACACACACACACACACACACACACACACACACACACACACACACACACACACACACACACACACACACCTGCACTGCCACTGTAGCCCGAGACATACAGCCGGTAGTAGTTGTCGGGACCTCCCACAGTGAAGTCGTTGTACTTAGAGTAGGCACTGTTACCGTAAAAGTCATACAGGTCCACACGCAACATGTGTCTCCGGGATGACGTCAGCCAGTGAAGTTTCTCAAGTCCTATATTACACAGACACAGATACAGACTGACGTCAGCCAGTGACGATTCTCTAGTCCTACATCACACAGACACAGATACAGACTGACGTCAGCCAGTGACGTTTCTCTAGTCCTACATCACACAGATACAGACTGACGTCAGCCAGTGAAGTTTCTCAAGTCCTATATTACACAGACACAGATACAGACTGGCGTCAGCCAGTGACGTTTCTCTAGTCCTACATCACACAGACACAGATACAGACTGACGTCACCCAGTGAAGTTTCTCAAGTCCTACATCACACAGACACAGATACAGACTGACGTCAGCCAGTGAGTAATCCCCAGTCCTGCACCACACAAACACACAAGTTACTGATCGTTTCTGAATCATACTGAAGTGATGATAGACTCCCACACTTACTTTTTAAACAACTATCTAGCCTTTGTTGTAAAACAACAACAACAACAACAAACAAATACTCATACTTGTGTATAACTTGTTTTCCTTGGTTGTATTGTTTTTCATGAGGGGGTTGGATATGAGAGAGAGAGAGAGAGTCCTCACCCAGCCAGAAGTTGCCATGGAGATCCCCAAATCCCTTCTCGTACTGATCCCAGTCTCTGTAGAAATCTACACTGTTGTCACGGCGACGCTGGATCACCTGATCAGGAGGTCAGTAAAATCACGTTGTCTCAATGAATTAAAAGACAGTCAGCACAGGAACCAGTGTAATGCATACCAAACTAAGCCAATAGCAGACCACCACCACCACCACCACCACCACCAAGAACAACAACAACAACAAAAACAACCACAAAAACACGGGTCTAAACATGATGGATATGATAGGCGTCAAAGGTTTTTTTCCAGAGATGTCGGTAGTCTGATGATGATGATGATGATGATGATGATTAGTCTGATGATGATGATGATGATATTTGTCTTACCGTCCATCCCCCACCGTCCGTGACTTGATTACAGAATACAGTGACGTCATGACCGTTGACGTTCAACGTGTGGTTCCCATTGTCCGTGTCGTATTTCCTGACGTCAACACAGCTTGTTGGCATGGAGGCTGAAATGTGACGTCACTGAGAAGCATCACTTATCCGAGGAAACTTCTCTATCATACTATAATATAATAATATTACACCATTCTATACTAATAACACACTAGTCACCAATTTCCTGCCGTGTAAATTGGGTCAATCTCGTGTTTCCCTGCTCCTGATTAGTGACACTGCCCAGTTCTTTGTTAGGGCGTTAAAACACGTAGACTGTGGTATCGTGAAGTTGTTATTCTTCTCTTGTCGAAAGAAAAAAAAAATAAAGAGGAAAATAAGCAAAATACACACTGCGTGTCAACCGCATATCTACAGCCAGCGCCCCGCCCCCTCCCGAGGAGAGTCTCTCCTTTCCTACTCTATTGTGAATATATATATATATAAAATGTAAGCAAATGGTTATGTTAAATGACAGGATCCAAGCAAAAGGGCATTGTTCTAAGAGTTACTGAATCTCATTTCTATTTCTTTGTTCTGAACTGGATTTGAATTTCATTCTCCTTGCTAGACAGTCTAAAATTATTAAAAGGATATTGGTAAAACTAGAATTACTTAGTGTAGAGATAGGAACATAAACAGGAAAACTGTATCGAGCTTACGTTCTAGATCAGACACTCTGGGCTCCTTCAAGTAACACTAGTCTCATACCACGCGCACACGAAGAACGAATTATGTAACTTGCGTATCATTTCCGTTGACGACAGCGCTTGAGGAGTGTCCAGAGATGTAGAAAAAGTATCATGATGATGTGCTTCCATCAGCAGGCAGTCATGTATTTATTAGAAACTTGAAAAATGTGTTTTTCTTCCCCTAGAAATCTGTCAGTAGCGCCGAAGGCAGCCATGTTGTTTTGAAGTGCTATCGAAAACCTGGATGCACCAATTTCATAATTTTAGGTTCCATGTTTCACCTTAAAATTTATTGTTGTTTGAACAGAAATAACTTTAGGAAGATTTTGAAATAAGTTGTAGATTTTATGAGAGAGAAATTCTTGACAGATAAATTTTAGTCAGTCAGAACCGTTATGTCTCGAAACCAAAACCCGTTAGTTTCTGTCGTCTGCTACAAGCAACGGACGGTAACTAGGATCAGAATTGACCTAGTTACGAGTCGTCTGATTTCGGTTTTGTTCAGTTGATTTTTAGACAAGCAAAGGAAAAACTAGTTTTATTGAAAAGCATTGTTGTGTCTAAGGATAGCCATTTGTCTAAAGAGACCTGATTGGTCAGCCAGTTAATAAAAGTAGTGGACAACTGACCAACCGATGATTCTTCTCTAGTATTCTTTTAAATCTACATTCTTCGCCAGTACACTATCTCCTCTCAGCTCATCATCGTTGTCGCACATCATCGTTTTCTCCGTTCTGGTTAGTTTTAAAAGTCGAAGTCTGAACTATAACCATGTGAAGCAGTAACTTTAGAATTTCTTTTGGAAATCATTTACGGAAAAACTTAGAAGAAGAAATTTTGATGATAACCTCTGATGGTCGAATGACCCCCTTCTTGTGCAAATGACCTTCACCTTGAGAAACTAGGTCAGTAGGGCCTGAGAGTTGATGGTGAATGGAGGTCAGCTGTGTTAGTCAACGCCGAGTTGTAGTGTTATGATAGGGAATTAGAATATAGCGGTTATGGAAATGAACCGTCGTTAGATTAGGGAATTTAGGGACTTAGTTGTTGACTGCAAGAATATCTCTCATCATTGAAACTCAGTGAGAAGAACTGTTACTTTGATGACCTTTTGTAATTGAAACTATTTGATATCCTGACCGGCCAAAGGAAGTTTTAACAAGAATAACAACGCCATCCTGAACACTAACTTTGCCTTGGTGTGCGGTGTGCGAGTGAGGAAGGCTGATTGTGTGTCCACTACACCGGCCGACATCAAGGGGCGAGAAGTTTATAATATATATATATATATATATATATATATATATATATATATATATATATATATATATATATATATATGCTTGCTATGAATGCTTGGCGGGAATGGGCGTTAATCTCCCAAACACACACACATTCTTCCATTCTACGAGAGAGACAGTCAGACAGACAGAGAAACTCTACCCCTGTCACGTCGGGCGTGGGTTATGGTTGTAGTACGAGTTGTCAGCCCTTGATCTCCATAGGACTGTGTGTAGTTGTCGAACTTCTCATTCAGCTCTTCCAGCTTCCGGTCAAGAGTAGCTGTGTCAATAATTATAATGGTGACGAAAAACAACGCCAGATCACACACACACACACACACACACACACACACACACACACACACACACACACACACACACACACACACACACACACACACACACACAATCTCTCTCTCTCTCTCTCTCTCTCTCTCTCTCTCTCTCTCTGTCTCTCTCTCTCCGTGCATGTGCTCCATTGAGACCTCTGTGATGTGCTCTCACTCTATTATGCTGCTGAGTGTGACTCAGTGGCAAAACCGAAAAACAGACAGACACATTATCTATACATACAGTAGATGACGATTTTGAGATCTAAAATGGGTTCTCCAGCACTTTCTTGAGGTACAGTTTACGTCAAAAGTATAAGAGCGACTAATTCCAAAATTCACTCTGTTTGGAGTCCGTATGCCTGCTATCTATTCCTAAACTAGAGGAGCAAAGCTTCCTTGGCTCACTTGTGAGATGGGTCAAGGTCATTCAAAAGAGTATGTTTGTAAAGCTCCTTCACTAGCTATCCTGAAGTAGGGTGTCTCTTGTGTTCATAGTTCCTAAGAAAACGGCAAATGGCGAAATAACAGTTTTCCCAGGAAAGCTTCAATGACCTTGACCTTAGGTCAAGGTCATTCAAATGAGATCTGTAAGTGAAGAGCTTATCAGTAATTATCATTATGCCAAGTTTGACAGTTCTAGTTTTTGTAGTTTCTGTACAAGTGGTAATGTAAAATTTCACAACAGACAGCTGTAATGACCTTGACCTTGAGCCAAGGTCATTCGAATGGGTATGTGTGCATAGGTCTCATTGCTGTCTATCATTGTGCCTTGTTTGGTGCATCTGCTGTTTGTTGTTTCCAAGAAAATGCTAACGTTAAAGTCTCCGCAAAACATGTTGAATGGCCTTGACCTTGACTCAAGGAAATTGAATACAAGCATGCCAGTACAGGTTTTGTCCATGTCTATCATCATGCAAAGTTTGATGCCTCTGGTTCCCCTACATTCTGAGAAAACGGCAATTTTAATTTCCAATGCGACAGCTATTGATGACCTTGACCTTTAGTCAAGGTTATTCAAAATGGTATTTCTTGAAAGGTCTTACTACTGTTTATCAGCAAGCCAGGTTTGGTGCTACTGCTGTTTATTGTTTCTGAGAGACTGCAAATGTTAAGGTTTTCGAAGGTTTTCCGCAAAACTGCTTGTGTGGCCTTGACCTTGATTCAAAGTCACTGAATACAGGTATGTCAGTGAAGGTGATGTCAATGTCTATCATCTTGCAAAGTTTGATGTCTCTGGCTTTCCTAGATTCTTAAAAATTGCCAATGTAAAATTTCCTAACAGACAGCTTTAGTGACCTTGACCTTGCGTCAAGGTCAATCGTTATGATATGATTTGAAAGGTCGTATGGTTGTCTATCAGCGTGCCGAGTTTGGTGTCTCTGATGTTCATTGTTTCTGAGAAAATGCCAATGTTAAGGTTTTGGAAGGTTTTCCGCAAAACAGCTTGCATGGCCTTGACCTTGACTAAAAGTCACTAAGTACAGGTATGTCAGTAAAGGTGTTGTCAATGTCCATCACCATGCAGAGTTTGATGTCTCTAGCTTTTTTAGACTCTGAGAAAATGCCAATGTAAAATTTCCAAACAGACAGCTTTAGTGACCTTGACCTTGGGTCAAGGTCAATCACTATGGTATTTTTTGAAAGGTTTTACGGCTGACTACCAGCGTGTCGAGTTTGGTGCATCTGCTATTCATTGTTTCTGAGAAAATGCCAATGTTAAGGTTTCATCAGGCTTTCCGCAAAACAACTTGCATGGCCTTGACCTTGACTCAAAGTCACTAAATATAGACAGGCCGGTAAAGGTATTGTCAATGTCCATCATCATGCAAAGTTTGATATATCTGGCTTTTCTAGATTCTGAGAAAATGCCAATGTAAACTTTCCAAACAGACAGCTTTAGTGACCTTGACCTTGGGTCAAGGTCAATAATTATGGTATATTTTGAAAGTTCTTATAGCTGTCTATCAGCAGATTAATTTTGGTGTCTCTGCTGTTTGTAGATTCTGAGAAAAGGCCAATGTTAAAGGTTACTGCGGACACACAGACACACAGACACACAGACACACACACAGACAGACGACGGAGGGTTATTACATAGACTCACTTTGTTACACAAGTGAGCCAAAAATTGAGTGATTTAGATAAATATGACGCGTTTAAACGCCAGAAAAGGGCGATAACTCGCAAATCATTTGTGCAATCAAACCTGGATCGGGCCCTCTATTCAAAGATTATGATTGATTAAGAAACCTCAAATTTGAAATCGATTGGTTGAGTATTTTCGGAGATACAGGCATCTAAGCTGCGTTCACATGCGATGGCAACTGAGGTACGGTTTACACTCGTACATCAAAACTATAAGATCGACCATCGACCGTATTAATGCTAACTCGAGTCAACCAACTTTTCTCAAAAGGACGACAACTCCCTTATCACTTAAGAAATCACCAAACGCTCGTTTGCTTTAATCTAAGATTTTTTTATATATTGAGAGACCCCAAATTTGAAGCCATTCGGTTGAGTATTTTCGGAGAAACAGGCCTGGACACAAATCACACACAACCGCGCGCGCGCACACACACACACACACACACACACACACACACACAGAGCACTCACTGCAAAGGAGAAGTGCGTTCAGGAGTACCAGTTACTAGATCGCCATTGTCAGAGTTAGACTTGCATCATGTCTCTGCAGAGAACGCAAGCGATGTGCGTTTGTACCACAAAACTTGCCTTTGAAACGTAGAAAAATCAGCCCGTCTTATGATGTTGTTTCCATTACTATGGAAACAACATAAAAAAAAAGTGCCTACTGATTCGCTACAGCACTCGTTAACTTCCTAACTTGACTGACTGACACTATCTTGGGGTCGACCAGCCATACTCACCCAGTGAGCCAGCGAGGTTCTCGAAAGACACACGCTTGTCCTCCACTGGCTCCAGTTCATGGTTGGGTGTGTCCCTTGTTGTGGACAGTCCTGACGTCACCAGCCACGTGACCATCATCACTACACACTGCTTGATCATGGTGCTCAGTAACCTGTGATGTGACGATTTTCTATTAAAAAAAAAAGATCAAAATAAAGTTGGGTAATCAGATTTATTATGCCCGGTACATTTTAATCAAGGGAACGAATTAAATGTACTTAGGTGCCAACCCTGTTCCGGGTCCGTCGTCTCTATAGCCCCTCCGACGACGCCCAAATCGGGCTAACCGAGACCGAGCCGAGCTAAGTGATACCTAAGAAGGGAAAAAAAAAAAAAAAAACTCGCTGACAAGGAAAGTGGACAGTTGCGAACAACTTTGAGATCTCCGTGTTATTTCACAGTGTGCACAGAAGCGATGAAAACTGTCGCATTCACCAGCACAGTACATTTTCAGCCTGTTTAGAGATTATTGCTAGACTCCAGGGTGCAGTCCCTTTTCGACGGGTCGTGAAATTCCCCTGAAAGACTCTGTGCCCCAGAGAGTGGATTATTGCCTGCATGAGTTGTCCCCCGTGCATACACAGACCCGCAGCATGCATGCATTTTTCGCGTGGCAGCTTTGTGCTTTGCCACGAAAAATGCGTGCTTGTTGCGGCAAGGGAGACAACCCATGCGACAGTTTTCACCGCTTCTGTGCACACTGTGAAATAACACGGGGACCTCAAAGTTGTCCGCAACTCTCCACTTTCCTTGTTACCGAGTATTTTTGTTTTTTTCCTTCTTAGGCGGCCCCATGGGCTCGCCTTCACGCGGCGGGGCTGATTTCGCTGAGCTTGCCTACCCCTTTTGCTCTTTCTTTACACTTATTTCTGCCTCCATCGGTCCATTCACCTGTATTTTGCTCTCTTAAAATCTCCTCCGGGGGGTGGTCAGTAAGCGGGTGTCTGCTGACCCTTGGTCCAGTGTGACATCTGAGGGTCGTTTCTGAAGGCCAACTTCACTGGATTCCCCCCACCTGGTCCCACTTGGTCTTCACCCTGGCGGGCTTTGTTCGCAGCGCCCTGCTGGTGCTGCTGAACACCTGTCAAGTTGAGGACCTTCACAACGCACCGCTCTCTGGTGCGTTGTTTTCCCAAACCGCCTCACGGCGGGGAGGTTCCGTGTTGGAGTGGTCTGTTCTCCACCTGCATCCCAGGCATGTTGTCTTCACTGGCAACTAAGGAATTTTCTATCTCACTCGGTATATCCCTCACTAGTCCATTTGCCTGTCTCTTTCTCTTGGAAACCTCCCGAATTTAGCCGCTCTCTCCTTCCTCTCACCTGTCATCTGATTTCTTAGTTCGGCCCTTTCATCTATATTTCTTCTTTTTAAGCCTCTCGATCACGTCTGCACTACCGGTAGCTAGGAATAAGTAATGTTGGGCATATGCTGCGATCTGGTTTATTGCGCCTAGGAGATGATAAGTTGCAAGTTACTGTATATGCGCTCAGTATTTATCTTTGTTTTACCTAGTTGTAATTATTTGTTTTCTACGCTTTTTTGTAACCGGGAGTTCGATAAATTAGCATGAAGGTGCAGCGTCTCCTGCATGTCCTAGGTTTATATTGCCCCGTAGATCAGTTTGCATCAGTTGCCCAACGTTACATTTTTTTCACGTAGTGCAGACACATTTAGCCGCGAATTAGTCTTTGTAAATTTGCGCGTTAATCCTCACTCACTCACTCACTCACTCACTCCTTCTTAGGTATCACTTTATTAGCTCGGCTCTGTCTCGGTTAGCCCGATTTGGGCGTCGTCGTAGGGACCTAGAGAAGCGACGGACCCGGAACGGGGATGCTTGGGTGCTGCATGGGAAGTGTGCATTGCAGATCGATAGATCCTATCACAGTGTCCTCCCTTGCATCGTCCTAGTCTCAATTTTGTTAGCTTGATTCGTAGTTAGCGCTGCACTCAACACTTGCGAAATTTGTGCCGGTAACTTTGGAAAATATTTCAATATCACAATCCTAATAGCAGTGATCACCTCCTGTTGGAAACTGAAGTCCCTCTGCGGTATTTTTTTTTACTTCTTCTTTTTGGCGTTTCATGCAAACATACAGACAATGCAAACAATATACTGTGACAAAACAAATGGCACACACACACACACACACACACACACACACACACACACACACACACACACACACACACACACACACAGAGAGAGAGAGAGAGAGAGAGAGAGAGAGCGTTTCTACCTTACAGCTGTATGAAAAGATGATACACCGTACCCCCTCCACCCCCCACCCCCTCCAAGAAAGCTTGCACTAAAACAAACAAATAAATAAATAAATAAATACATTTAAACATAAAACGAATCCTTTTGCAATATTAGATAAAAGGTGTGTTACCTTTTCGCTACAGTAATGTTGCGTTGACAGTCAGTAGTGTTACACAATGCGTTCGTTACCACTGTTACTTTGCTTGTAACACCGTGACCGCATACGTACAGTCTGGCCCTGTAGTCGCGAGATACTAACGGGTCTGTATGCATAGAGGATACATAAACCGTGTTTGTCCTAAACGCTGTTAGTGTTACACACGCGTCACTGCGGAACCTATGACCATCGGACGCCGTCTAGGAGAAATGTAAATATAGCAAGGAACAAGAAATGGTCAAAGTGTTAAAACATCATTTTGAGTTATGAATTTTGAGGGAACATTCAAATTATGAACGCCCAGATGCAAAGAAACAAACCTAAAAACATCATCAACAACAACAATAACAAAAAGACACCACCACCAACATCAACAACATCAGCAACAACAACAACAGAATTCCAGAATAGGATGGTATTTTAGCTCTAAGTCCGACATTCACGTTGAGAGGGACAGTTGTAAGACCAAACACACGATGGCCTTTTACCAGCGACTTAAACCCTGTTTTCGCGTGCCCCATCACGCATGCATACAGCCCCAGGCCTCTTATCTACACGGATGTGGTTGGCGAACCCGGAAAACCTCAATGACGTTCGTCCGGAAGTGTGTGGAGCCTGGTTGCTGATGCTGAGGAAATCGTGTCGTGGTGCGTGACCTCTTGTTAACGTGACAGTAGTGTGACTGTTATTAACATGGTACGTTCAGTGTTCTGAGGACCGGACAGTTCTTACGTGTTGATAAAGTAGACAAAGGTTCATATCTCTCTCTCTCTCTCTCTCTCTCTCTCTCTCTCTCTCTCTCACACACACACACACACACACACACACACACACACACACACACACACACACACACATATCACTCATCAAACTTACACTATCTCTTGAAAACAACAACAACAACAACAACAACAGACATGCAAATGTAAATCAGTGTTCACTTATTCCATGAAAAGTTACATGCGGATCATATTGAATCGGTAGATGTAATAAGGCAACACAGATTCGGCTCAAAATATATGAGCGTGATGATTATTTAGAAACTATAGTATAGCCTACTAACATCTAACAACTACTAACAACTAGCCTACAAATATAGAACAAGATGGCCACCAGCCCAATATGTTGTTTCCATTCAATGACCTGCTGTAGTCACAGTCGTAGTCGTTGTGTCATGTATGCAGCCCGCGCGCACACGCCGGAACGCAAGCTCTCTGACATCAAGCATGCTGACATAAAGAAAGTACTGAAAACCCTTATCGTGCCTCTATATGCACTTGCAAAAACCCAAACACATGAGGTCGTGTGAGCTCGCCTAGCTGGTTGACGTCACAAACGTTTTGGCGTATGCGAGGTTCTACATGGGTGAATGAATTCTTGTAATAAAGTCGTTCCCCTTTGACAGAGTTACTTCCCGCAGACCTGACTGACAGACGATTGCTTACTGGTACATGTATCGGAGAAGAGACCCTCTCTCTCTCTCGCTTTAGACGCGCGCTTGCGAGTGTGAGTCAGTGGCAAAAACGAAACCCACTGAAATTCCCGCTTTCCACATGTCAAGTTGTAGAGATCGCGAAAAGATACTGCATTTCGATGCAAAATAATTTCTAGACCATCCCAGAACATGCTGGTGCAGTAACGTCAGTAGATTACGTCACCTTGGAAAGATATCGAACCTTCCAGTAAGTTGAGGAATGTTCTAGATCTGACCTGTTCAGTACGCAAGCAGCCCTGCACAGCGTTCTGGGTTCTTCTTCTTTCATGAATTTGTTCTCCGTGCATATTCTGTTCATAAAGTATTGGAGTTGTATTCTGTTGTATCCCGTGTCTTCTCTGCGATTGCACGAAGATGGCGACATAGTAGACGTAAAATACACCACGTCTCCAAACAGAGGAATTCGGAAAGAAAGTGGCGAGACACCCCCAAGAAAAAACAGCATCACGTCAATCAAACATGACGCACTTACTTTACTTTACGTCAGTGCGCGTGCGTCTCTTCTTCGATGTTTGTGAGGCGTGTGGCTTGCAGAGGAAATGTGCTGTGAGTACAAATTTTCGAGTCAACTGACGATAACGGCTGCAGTGAATTTTTCTAATTTTTTTGTATATTTTTTATGGCACCCCAGGCTCATTATCTATGTATAGTATAAGCGATTTTGAGATCTAAAGTGTGTTCACCAGCACTTTCATCAGGTACGGCTTACGCCAAAAGTATAAAAGCGACAACCTCCAAAATTCACTAAGTTGAGAGTCCGTATTCATGCTATCTACGTCCAAAAAATGGAGTGGTTTAGGTAAATATTGCGCATTTAAACGCCAGAAAGCCACTTTTTCTGAAAAGGGCGATAACTCGCAAATCATGTGTGCAATCGTACCTGGATCGGGCCTTCTATTCAACAATCTTGATTCATTTAGAAACCCCAAATTTTAAATCGATCGGTTGAGTATTTTCGGAGAAATAGGCATCTGAACTGGGTTCACATGCAATGTCAACTCAGGCTCGGTTTACATGGAAACTATAAGAGCGACCATTTTCTAGTAGTGACTCTGTTCAGAGTCCGTATTCAAAAATTAAGTGATTTAAATAAATATTACGCCTGTACACGAAAGACAACCAACTTGTCTCAAAAGAGCGATAACTCCAAAATCACTTAAGCAATCATCACACGCTTGGTTCCTCTAATGTAACATTTTGATATATTTGGATACCCCAAATTTGAAGCCATTCGGTTGAGTATTTTCGAAGAAACGGGCCTGGACACAATTCACACACACACAGCCGCACGCACGCACGCACGCACACACATACGCACAGACAGCACTCACTGAGGAGGAGAAGCGCGTTCGGGGCACCGTACATGTCAGCATCGATGACGCACGTTTTGTTACGTCATTGTCAGAGTTACACTTGCAAAATCGTCTCTGCGGGAGATCGGCAGTGACGTGCGTTTGTACCACAGATGCTTGCCCATGAACGTGGAAAATTTAGCCCGTCCTATGATGTTGTTTCCATTACTATGGAAACAACATAAAAATCGGGGAAACAATTAGCTGCAAAATACGTCAAAAGAAAGTGACACTCTAGCTGTTACACGTCTCGACACATGGCATCACATTTATCAGATTTTTATTTTTTATTTTTTTTCTTCTTTTTTTTTTTTTCTTTCTTCTTTTTGATTGGGCACATGGCTGCACAGCATCAAAATATACGACTATACAACTGTACAAATGTAGGCAAATTTATCTACTCTTAACATATGGATGTATGTTTACACTGGCACCTGTAAGGACACAGACAAATGTATACCTATCTATATGCATACATACAGCACATACGCATACACACACATCTATACATTCACACACATACACAGACGTGCATACACATACATTTATGTCTCGCATAAGTGGTCTAATTCTCTGTTCTATTTATACTTTTTTTTGTTTTTTTTTTAAAGAAACATTCCAGTATAGTAAGTCCAGTTGGTGAAAAATCTCATATACTCCATTTTCATATTTGCGCTCATTTTTTCAACTTCATACCTCTCTTTCAATGCTTTTTTAAACAATGCAATATCAAGATCTCGTTTCTGTGTTTTACATTTGAAAATGAAGGATTTTGCCAGAAGTATAATAAGGTCCAATACCTGATCAGTTTTAAAATTGGCATCACATCCAAACAGTACAATTTTTTCATTAAAAGTAAAAGCTTGTACATGTCCACATTTCTCATGGATTATATTTTCTAATTCTTTCCAAAAAACGTTTGTCCTATGACAGTACCAGAATATGTGTTCAATTGTCTCTCTATGTTTGTTACAAAATGTACACATTTCACTATTTTCTACTCCCATCCCTTTCAATACAATATTTGTCCCTAAAATACGATGGACAATTCTTAACTGGAGCCATTTTAATTTAATATCTTGAATTTTTTGTACTTTTCGTAAAATTACTATCCAGTCTAGTTGGGAGTTGAGTTTTGTCTGCCATTTGGTGCAAAACTTTGGGATTTTGTGGTCTTCCATAAATGTTTCATAGTACAGCTTTGATCCTTTGCAAACAGAGTAAATTCTTTTCAAAGATTTTGGTATATCTGTAACAATATTGTTTTCAATATTTACATTTAGTGAGTGTATGTATTTTCTAACTGCATATATACATCCTGTGTATGTCAAAAAGTCTGTACTAAGTGAGTATTTTGTTTTGAACTGCGCACAAGACAAAAAGCTTCCACCCTCCTCAAGTAAATGTCCAATCTTCCACACACCTTTCTCCATCCAGCTAGCATAGAAAATACATTTCCCTCCAACTTGGATATTCTCATTCAGAAACAATGGTTCTGCTAGCAGTTCCTCTTGTGTATCTAACACTATTTTTTGCCTGAATTCTTTGTATGCGCACATAGTGTCCCTCCAAAATAGATTATCCCAATGGCTGTTTTTATATAGGTTTGGACCAAATTTGTTTAGGTTTTTTAACCTAGGATATACAAACATTACAATGTCTTTCCACTTGTGGTTGGAGGTGCCAAGTTTTCTAATCCAAGAGATCTTTAATGATTTAATGAAGTGCTTAATGTCTGGTATGCCCAGTCCACCGTTCTGGACCTGTTTAGTTGCTAGCTTACGACTGATACGATCTGGTTTCTTATTCCAAACAAATCTGAAACACAACTTTTGTAAATCTAATATATACTGGTCTGGGGGGTTTGGGAGCAGCATCCAGAGGTAACTTAACTTTGACAGTATCAATGATTTTAATACTGCCACTCTACCTAGTGGTGTTATAGGTCTTTTAAGCCAAATTTTCATCAAAGTTTTGATTTCAATGTATTTTTCTGTATAGTTAAAGTGGTGCATGTTCTGTAGGTCATTAGTGAACCAAATTCCCAGTATTTTGATTTTTTCTGGGTTCCAATTTAACTTGAGGTGTTGTAGGTATTTAATTTTAGAGCTTTTTTTGCTGCCTAACCATAGTACATCTGTCTTGTCATAGTTTAGGTATAGTCCTGATTTCTTGCCAAATGTTTCTATTGTTTTCATTACATGTTCAAAAGAGCTCTTATCCCCTTTTAATAAAACCTGAGTATCATCAGCAAACTGTGCTATTTTATGTTCTGTGTCACCAATAGTTATACCTTTAATTTCCTTATTTTCTTTTACCATTAAAGCCAGGATTTCTGCACACAATACAAAGAGATACGGTGAGACGGGGTCGCCCTGTCGACAACCGCGCTGAATACTAAACCACTCTGCCAGATTTGTTTTGTTTCTGTCTACCCCGGGTGTTGACTGACGTAAAATCACCACGCAGTGACAAATACACCATTGTCGCTCAGTCGTTCCGTGGTCACATCGATTCTTTACAAACATGCTGGGTGGACTGACCACATGGGGTCATTATGACGGCAAGATGTGGAGGACATGGACCTGCCCTCAGACACCATCCACTACACGCTACATGCTGGGTGGAATGACCACATGGGGCCATTATGACGGCAAGATGTGGAGGACATGGACCTGCCCTCAGACACCATCCACTACACGCTACATGCTGGGTGGAATGACCACATGGGGTCATTATGACGGCAAGATGTGGAGGACATGGACCTGCCCTCAGACACCATCCACTACACACTACATGCTGGGTGGACTGACCACATGGGGCCATTATGACGGCAAGATGTGGAGGACATGGACCTGCCCTCAGACACCATCCACTACACGCTACATGCTGGGTGGAATGACCACATGGGGTCATTATGACGGTAAGATGTGGAGGACATGGACCTGCCCTCAGACACCATCCACTACACGCTACATGCTGGGTGGAATGACCACATGGGGCCATTATGACGGCAAGATGTGGAGGACATGGACCTGCCCTCAGACACCATCCACTACACGCTACATGCTGGGTGGACTGACCACATGGGGTCATTATGACGGTAAGATGTGGAGGACATGGACCTGCCCTCAGACACCATCCACTACACGCTACATGCTGGGTGGAATGACCACATGGGGTCATTATGACGGCAAGATGTGGAGGACATGGACCTGCCCTCAGACACCATCCACTACACGCTACATGCTGGGTGGAATGACCACATGGGGCCATTATGACGGCAAGATGTGGAGGACATGGACCTGCCCTCAGACACCATCCACTACACGCTACATGCTGGGTGGAATGACCATTATGACGGCAAGATGTGGAGGACATGGACCTGCCCTCAGACACCATCCACTACACGCTACATGCTGGGTGGAATGACCACATGGGGCCATTATGACGGCAAGACGTGGAGGACATGGACCTGCCCTCAGACACCATCCACTACACGCTACATGCTGGGTGGAATGACCACATGGGGTCATTATGACGGCACGATGTGAAGGACATGGACAGCCCTCAGACACCATCCACTACACGCTCAGTGACGACACACGTACTGCCTGGCCCTTACCACGACACTGGTGACGTCATGCAGGCTTTTGTGTTGTGCTTTATATATCAGCATCAGTACCGTGTTGGAGTGGTCTTTTTTCAAACTGCATCCCAGCATGTTGTCGTCATTGGTAAGTCAGGAAATTTCTTCCTCTCTTTTTCGGCCAAGTTCTCACCAGCCCATTCGCCTGTCTCTTTCTCTTTTAAACCTCCCGAATTTAGCCGCTCTGTCCTTCCTCTCATCTTTCATCTGATTTCTAAGTTCGGCCCTTTCGTCTATATTCCATCTGTTTTAACCCCTCACTCACGTCTGCACTACCAGTAGTTAGGAATAAGTAATGTTGGGCATATGCTGCGAACTGGTTTATTGCGCCTAGGAGATGATAAGTTGCAATATTTGCTGTTTATGCGCTTAGTATTTATGTTTGTTTTACTTAGTTGTAACTGCGATTTGTTTTGTATGTTTTGTTTTATTTTGGTTTTGTTTTGTTCTAGGGTGTGTTTGTTTTTTTTAACCGGGAGTTGGATAAAGATGCATGAAGGTGCAGCTTGTCTTAGGCTTATACTGCCCCGTAGACCAGATTGCATCATTTATCAAACGCTACATTTTTGTTTTGTTTTTTTGAAGAAGTGCAGGCAACTTAGCCGCGAAATAGTCTTTGTTGCTTGCGCGGCGTTAAGCCCTAAAAACTCACTCGTATCAACATCAGTATTGCATGAAAATGTTACTCCCAGTATAAAGGGCAGTCCGTTAACACTCACACACACACACGAACCTTCGCCGTACGTCGTGGGTACAATTGTACCCACACTTTCATTCAAACGTCCGTAGCTCAGTCACACTAGTTGCACGAAACTTCATGACATTGTCAATAAGGTTGTTGGTGAAGTTCTCACCAATATTTTGGTGTCATTTTGTTTGTAAATAAACAGGTATTAAAAAAACCCGTAGTATAACCCTATCCCTGGTCAAATTTATACCACTCACGCATTTAAAGATGGAACTTTGCGCACTGCACATCATGGGTGCAAAACGACCCATACTTTTTCAGAAGGAATTTCGAGCGTAGAGTCGGGTAAACACAAGTCTAACACAGGTCTAACCGTACTGCAAATACACATAAAGAAAAAGGAACTTAGGGAAATATCAACAGCTATCTGTGTGACCAAATGAATGTCGCCACACATTGAAACTGGGCACAGTAGTGTGCGTGGGTAAGCAATTGTGATTTTATTCGTTTCAGTTCCTTCTTTAAAAATTTGGGTGAGTTTGTACCCACGATGTACGGCGCGTAAGTTTTTAGGAGAAATAGGGCGAAGGTTAAAATCTCACTGAAGAAGAACTGCTGTTTTGGCTGTAAATATTACAAACAGGTTATGTCTTGCAGGATCATTGGTATAAGTCCCTGTGTGTGTGTATGGCCCCATGGGCTCGCCTTCACGCGGCGGGGCTGATTTCGCTGAGCTTGCCCACCCCTTTTGCTCTTTCTTTACTCTTATTTCTGCCTCCATCGGTCCATTCGCCTGTCTTTTGCTCTCTTAAAATCTCCTCCGGGGGGAGGTCAGTAAGCGGGTGTCCGCTGACCCTTGGACTAGTGAGACATCTGAGGGTCGTTTCTGAAGGCCGACTTCACTGGATTCCCCCCAACTGGTCTTCACCTTGGTGGGCTTTGTTCGCAGCGCCCTGCTGGTGCTGCTGAACACCTGTCATGGTGCGTTGTTTTCCTAAACCGCCTCACGGCGGGGAGGTTCCGTGTTGGAGCGGTCTATTCTCGAACTGCATCCCAGGCATGTTGTCTTCATTGGCAACTAAGGAATTTTCCTTCATGTCTCTGTCTATCCCTCACCAGCCCATTCGCCTGTCTCTTTCTCTTGAAAACCCCCCGAATTTAGCCGCTCTGTCCTTCCTCTCATCTCTCAGCTGATTTCTAAGTTCGGCCCTTTCGTCTATATTTCTTCTTTTTAAACCCTCACTCACGTCTGCACTACCAGTGGTTAGGAATAAGTGATGTTGGGCATATGCTGCGAACTGGTTTATTGCGCCTAGGAGATGATAAGTTGCAATATTTGCTGTATATGCGCTTAGTATTTATCTTTGTTTTACCTAGTTGTAATTGTTACTTGTAAAAAAAAAAAAAAAGGTAATGGGTGGCGCTGCACCGCGGCGACGCGCTTTCCCCCAGGGGAAGCAGCCCGAATTTCCCAAAAGGGATAATAAAGTAGTAAAAAAAAAAAAAAGTAATTGTTATTTGTTTTCTACGCTTTTTTGTAACCGGGAGTTCGATAAATTAGCATGAAGGTGCAGCGTCTCCTGCATGTCCTAGGTGTATACTGCCCCGTAGATCAGTTTACATCAGT
>JACVVK020000363.1:607500-655000 GCA_018292915.2 Batillaria attramentaria
CTCTCCACTTTCCTTGTTACCGAGTATTTTTGTTTTTTTCCTTCTTCTTCACGCGGCGGGGCTGATTTCGCTGAGCTTGCCTACCCCTTTTGCTCTTTCTTTACACTTATTTCTGCCTCCATCGGTCCATTCACCTGTCGTTTGCTCTCTTAAAATCTCCTCCGGGGGGTGGTCAGTAAGCGGGTGTCTGCTGACCCTTGGTCCAGTGTGACATCTGAGGGTCGTTTCTGAAGGCCGACTTCACTGGATTCCCCCCACCTGGTCCCACCTGGTCTTTACCCTGGCGGGCGTTGTTCACAGCGCCCTGCTGGTGCTGCTGAACACCTGTCAAGTTGAGGACCTTCACAACGCACCGCTCTCTGGTGCGTTGTTTTCCCAAACCGCCTCACGGCGGGGAGGTTCCGTGTTGGAGTGGTCTGTTCTCCACCTGCATCCCAGGCATGTTGTCTTCACTGGCAACTAAGGAATTTTCTATCTCACTCGGTATATCCCTCACTAGCCCATTTGCCTGTCTCTTTCTCTTGGAAACCTCCCGAATTTAGCTGCTCTCTCCTTCCTCTCACCTGTCATCTGATTTCTTAGTTCGGCCCTTTCATCTATATTTGTTCTTTTTAAGCCTCTCGATCACGTCTGCACTACCGGTAGCTAGGAATAAGTAATGTTGGGCATATGCTGCGATCTGGTTTATTGCGCCTAGGAGATGATAAGTTGCAATATTTGCTGTATATGCGCTTAGTATTTATCTTTGTTTTACCTAGTTGTAATTATTTGTTTTCTACGCTTTTTTGTAACCGGGAGTTCGATAAATTAGCATGAAGGTGCAGCGTCTCCTGCATGTCCTAGGTTTATACTGCGCCGTAGATCAGTTTGCATCAGTTGTCCAACGTTACATCTTTTTTTCACGTAGTGCAGACACACTTAGCCGCGAATTAGTCTTTGTGGCTTGCGCGGCGTTAATCCTCAAAAACTCACTCGCTCATTCACTCCTTCTTAGGTATCACTTTATTAGCTCGGCTCTGTCTGGGTTAGCCCGATTTGGGCGTCGTCGTAGGGACCTAGAGAAGCGACGGACCCGGAACAGGGATGCTTGGGTGCTGCATGGGAAGTGTACATTGCAGATCGATAGATCCTGTCACAGTGTCTATCCCTGCATCGTCCTAGTCTCAGTTTTGTTAGCTTGATTCGTAGTAAGCGCTGCACTCAACACTTGCGAAATGTGTGCCGGTAACTTTGGAAAATATTTCAATATCACAATCCTAATAGCAGTGATCACCTCCTGTTGGAAACTGAAGTCCCTCTGCGGTATTTTTTAATTTCCTCCTTTTGGCGTTTCATGCGAACATACAGACAATGCAAACAATATACTGTGACAAAACAAATGGCGCGAGCGCGCGCACACACACACACACACACACACACACACACACACACACACACACACACACACACACACACACACACACACACACACACACACACACACACACACACACACAGAGAGAGAGAGAGAGAGAGAGAGAGAGAGAGAGAGAGAGCTTGCTTTTCTACCTTACAGCTGTATGAAAAGATGATACACCGTACCCCCTCCACCCCCCCCCCCCCCAAGCCCTCCAACAAAGCTGGCAATAAAACAAACAAATAAATAAATAAATACATTTTAACAATTAACAACAAAAAGAACTAAACTAAAAGAAATAAATGACAAAATGAATCCTTTTGCAATATTAGATGAAAGGTGTGTTACCTTTTCGCTACAGTAATGTTGCGTTGGCACTCAGTAGTGTTACACAATGCCTTCGTTACCACTGTTACTTTGCTTGTAACACCGTGACCGCATACGTACAGTCTGGCCCTGTAGTCGCGAGATACTAACGGGTCTGTATGCATAGAGGATACATAAACCGTGTTTGTCCTAAACGCTGTTAGTGTTACACACGCGTCACTGCGGAACCTATGACCATGGGACGCCGTCTAGGAGAAATGTAAATATAGCATGGAACAAAAAATGGTCAAAGTGTTAAAACATCATTTTGAGGGAACATTCAAATTATGAACGCCCAGATGCAAAGAAACAAACCTAAAAACATCATCAACAACAACAATAACAAAAAACCACCACCACCAACATCAACAACAGCAGCAACAACAACAACAACAACAAAACTCCATAATAGGATGGTATTTTAGCTCCGACACTCACGTTGACAGGGACAGTTGTTAGACCAAACACACGATGGCCTTTTACCAGCGACTTAAACCCCGTTTTCGCGTGCCCCATCACGCATGCATACAGCCCCAGGCCTCTTATCTACACGGATGCGGTTGGCGAACCCGGAAAACCTCGATGACGTTCGTCCGGAAGTGTGTGGAGCCTGGTTGCTGATGCTGAGGAAATCGTGTCGTGGTGCGTCACCTCTTGTTAACGTGACAGTAGTGTGACTGTTATTAACATGGTACGTTCAGTGTTCTGAGGACCGGACAGTTCTTACGTGTTGATAAAGTAGACAAAGGTTCATCTCTCTCTCTCTCTCTCTCTCTCTCTCTCACACACACACACACACACACACACACACACACACACACACACACACACACACACACACACACACACACACACATCACTCATCAAACTTACACTATCTCTTGAAAACAACAACAACAACAACAACAGACATGCGAATGTAAATCAGTGTTCACTTATTCCATTAAAAGTTACATGCGGATCATATTGAATCGGTAGATGTAATAAGGCAACACAGATTCGGCTCAAAATATATGAGCGTGATGATTATTTAGAAACTATAGTATAGCCTACTAACATCTAACAACTACTAACAACTAGCCTACAAATATAGAAAAATCGGGGAAACAGTTAGCTGCAAAATACGTCAAAAGAAAGTGACACTCTAGCTGTTACACGTCTCGACACATGGGATCACATTTATCAGATTTAGTTTGTTTCTGTCTACCCCGGGTGTTGACTGACGTAAAATCACCACGCAGTGACAAATAAACCCTTGTCGCTCAGTCGTTCCGTGGTCACATCGATTCTTTACAAACAGGCTGGGTGGACTGACCACATGGGGTCATTATGACGGCAAGATGTGGAGGACATGGACCTGCCCTCAGACACCATCCACTACACGCTACATGCTGGGTGGACTGACCACATGGGGTCATTATGACGGCAAGATGTGGAGGACATGGACCTGCCCTCAGACACCATCCACTACACGCTACATGCTGGGTGGAATGACCACATGGGGTCATTATGACGGCAAGATGTGGAGGACATGGACCTGCCCTCAGACACCATCCACTACACGCTACATGCTGGGTGGACTGACCACATGGGGTCATTATGACGGCAAGATGTGGAGGACATGGAACTGCCCTCAGACACCATCCACTACACGCTACATGCTGGGTGGACTGACCACATGGGGCCATTATGACGGCAAGATGTGGAGGACATGGACCTGCCCTCAGACACCATCCACTACACGCTACATGCTGGGTGGACTGACCACATGGGGCCATTATGACGGCAAGATGTGGAGGACATGGACCTGCCCACAGACACCATCCACTACACGCTACATGCTGGGTGGAATGACCACATGGGGCCATTATGACGGCAAGATGTGGAGGACATGGACCTGCCCTCAGACACCATCCACTACACGCTACATGCTGGGTGGAATGACCATTATGACGGCAAGATGTGGAGGACATGGACCTGCCCTCAGACACCATCCACTACACGCTACATGCTGGGTGGACTGACCACATGGGGCCATTATGACGGCAAGATGTGGAGGACATGGACCTGCCCTCAGACACCATCCACTACACGCTACATGCTGGGTGGAATGACCACATGGGGCCATTATGACGGCAAGATGTGGAGGACATGGACCTGCCCTCAGACACCATCCACTACACGCTACATGCTGGGTGGACTGACCACATGGGGCCATTATGACGGCAAGATGTGGAGGACATGGACCTGCCCTCAGACACCATCCACTACACGCTACATGCTGGGTGGACTGACCACATGGGGCCATTATGACGGCAAGATGTGGAGGACATGGACCTGCCCTCAGACACCATCCACTACACGCTACATGCTGGGTGGAATGACCACATGGGGCCATTATGACGGCAAGATGTGGAGGACATGGACCTGCCCTCAGACACCATCCACTACACGCTACATGCTGGGTGGAATGACCACATGGGGCCATTATGACGGCAAGATGTGGAGGACATGGACCTGCCCTCAGACACCATCCACTACACGCTACATGCTGGGTGGAATGACCACATGGGGCCATTATGACGGCAAGATGTGGAGGACATGGACCTGCCCTCAGACACCATCCACTACACGCTACATGCTGGGTGGAATGACCACATGGGGCCATTATGACGGCAAGATGTGGAGGACATGGACCTGCCCTCAGACACCATCCACTACACGCTACATGCTGGGTGGAATGACCACATGGGGCCATTATGACGGCAAGATGTGGAGGACATGGACCTGCCCTCAGACACCATCCACTACACGCTACATGCTGGGTGGACTGACCACATGGGGCCATTATGACGGCAAGATGTGGAGGACATGGACCTGCCCTCAGACACCATCCACTACACGCTACATGCTGGGTGGACTGACCACATGGGGCCATTATGACGGCAAGATGTGGAGGACATGGACCTGCCCTCAGACACCATCCACTACACGCTACATGCTGGGTGGAATGACCACATGGGGCCATTATGACGGCAAGATGTGGAGGACATGGACCTGCCCTCAGACACCATCCACTACACGCTACATGCTGGGTGGAATGACCACATGGGGTCATTATGACGGCAAGATGTGAAGGACATGGACCTGCCCTCAGACACCATCCACTACACGCTACATGCTGGGTGGAATGACCACATGGGGTCATTATGACGGCAAGATGTGAAGGACATGGACCTGCCCTCAGACACCATCCACTACACGCTACATGCTGGGTGGAATGACCACATGGGGCCATTATGACGGCAAGATGTGGAGGACATGGACCTGCCCTCAGACACCATCCACTACACGCTACATGCTGGGTGGAATGACCACATGGGGCCATTATGACGGCAAGATGTGGAGGACATGGACCTGCCCTCAGACACCATCCACTACACGCTACATGCTGGGTGGAATGACCACATGGGGTCATTATGACGGCAAGATGTGAAGGACATGGACCTGCCCTCAGACACCATCCACTACACGCTCAGTGACGACACACGTACTGCCTGGCCCTTACCACGACACTGGTGACGTCATGCAGGCTTTTGTGTTGTGCTTTATATATCAGCATCAGTACCGTGTTGGAGTGGTCTTTTTTCAAACTGCATCCCAGCATGTTGTCGTCATTGGTAAGTCAGGAAATTTCTTCCTCTCTTTTTCGGCCAAGTTCTCACCAGCCCATTCGCCTGTCTCTTTCTCTTTTAAACCTCCCGAATTTAGCCGCTCTGTCCTTCCTCTCATCTCTCATCTGATTTATAAGTTCGGCCCTTTCGTCTATATTCCATCTGTTTTAACCCCTCACTCACGTGTGCACTACCAGTAGTTAGGAATAAGTAATGTTGCGCCTAGGAGATGATAAGTTTCAATATTTGCTGTTTATGCGCTTAGTATTTATGTTTGTTTTACTTAGTTGTAACTGCGATTTGTTTTGTATGTTTTGTTTTATTTTGGTTTGGTTTTGTTCTAGGGTTTTTTGTTGTTGTTGTTGTTGTGTTTGTTTTTTTTAACCGGGAGTTGGATAAAGATGCATGAAGGTGCAGCTTGTCTTAGGCTTATACTGCCCCGTAGACCAGATTGCATCATTTATCAAACGCTAAATTTTTGTTTTGTTTTTTTCAAGAAGTGCAGGTACACTTAGCCGCGAAATAGTCCTTGTTGCTTGCGCGGCGTTAAGCCCTAAAAACTCACTCGTATCAACATCAGTATTGCATGAAAGTGTTACTCCCAGTATAAAGGGCAGTCCGTTAACACTCACACACACACACGAACCTTCGCCGTACGTCGTGGGTACAATTGTACCCACACTTTCATTCAAACGTCCGTAGCTCAGTCACACTAGTTGCACGAAACTTCATGACATTGTCAATAAGGTTGTTGGTGAAGTTCTCACCAATATTTTGGTGTCATTTTCTTTGTAAATAAACAGGTATTTTAAAAAAAAACTGTAGTATAACCCTATCCCTGGTCAAATTTATACCACTCACGCTTTTAAAGATGGAACTTTGCGCGCTGCACATCATGGGTGCAAAACGACCCATACTTTTTCAGAAGGAATTTCGAGCGGAGAGTCGGGTAAACACAAGTCTAACACAGGTCTAACCGTACACCAAATACACATAAAGAAAAAGGAACTTAGGGAAATATCAACAGCTATCTGTGTGACCAAATGAATGTCGCCACACATTGAAACTGGGCACAGTAGTGTGCTTGTGTAAGCAATTGTGATTTTATTCGTTTCAGTTCCTTCTTTAAAAAATTGGGTGAGTTTGTACCCACGATGTACGGCGCGTCAGTTTTTAGGAGAAATAGGGCGAAGGTTAAAATCTCACTGAAGAAGAACTGCTGTTTTGGCTGTAAATATTACAAACAGGTTATGTCTTGCAGGATCATTGGTATAAGTCCCTGTGTGTGTGTATGGCCCCATGGGCTCGCCTTCACGCGGCGGGGCTGATTTCGCTGAGCTTGCCCACCCCTTTTGCTCTTTCTTTACTCTTATTTCTGCCTCCATCGGTCCATTCGCCTGTCTTTTGCTCTCTTAAAATCTCCTCCGGGGGGAGGTCAGTAAGCGGGTGTCCGCTGACCCTTGGACTAGTGAGACATCTGAGGGTCGTTTCTGAAGGCCGACTTCACTGGATTCCCCCCCCCCCCCAACTGGTCTTCACCTTGGTGGGCTTTGTTCGCAGCGCCCTGCTGGTGCTGCTGAACACCTGTCATGGTGCGTTGTTTTCCTAAACCGCCTCACGGCGGGGAGGTTCCGTGTTGGAGCGGTCTATTCTCGAACTGCATCCCAGGCATGTTGTCTTCATTGGCAACTAAGGAATTTTCCTTCATATCTCTGTCTATCCCTCACCAGCCCATTCGCCTATCTCTTTCTCTTTAAAACCCGGCGAATTTAACCGCTCTGTCCTTCCTCTCATTTCTCAGCTGATTTGTAAGTTCTGCCCTTTCATCTATATTTCTTCTTTTTAACCCCTCACTCACGTCTGCACTACCAGTGGTTAGGAATAAGTGATGTTGGGCATATGCTGCGAACTGGTTTATTGCGCCTAGGAGATGATAAGTTGCAATACTTGCTGTATATGCGCTTAGTATTTATCTTTGTTTTACCTAGTTGTAATTGTTACTTGTAAAAAAAAAAAAAAAAATAGGTAATGGGTGGCGCTGCACCGCGGCGACGCGCTTCCCCCGGGGGAAGCAGCCCGAATTTCCCAAAAGGGATAATAAAGTGGTAAAAAAAAAAGTATTTGTTATTTGTTTTCTACGCTTTTTTTGCAACCTGGAGTTCGATAAATTAGCATGACAGGGGCGCCGGAACCGGGGGGGCAGCTGCCCCCCCCCCCCCTGTACCCAAGCAGGGGGGGCAAGAGTGTCTTTTTGCCCCCCCTGGAAAATCAGGTGACTATGGCAAGAGGGGGGGGGGGCAAAGCCATGGTCTTGCCCCCCCCCCCTTTCCCCTACCTCTCCCCTACCCCTCTTCCTGCTCTCTCCCTCATCCCACCCAACAGGGAACTGTTTTTGCAGACCGAAGGCTGTCCGCTCCTCTGATTGCCCCCCCCCTCCCCCCCCCCCCCCCGCTTTTCACTTTTTTCGGGCAATGTCCTTCTTTTCAGTTGCTCCCTAGTTCGTAAAGGTTTTTTTTTGTCTGCGCAGCATCTGATCGCCCCCCCCCCCCCCCCCCCCCCGCTGTTCACTTTCTTCGGGCAACGTTCCCCCCTCCGAGATTCTGCCCCCACCCCCCCCCCCCAACATCTTCCGGCGCCCCTGCATGAAGGTGCAGCGTCTCCTGCATGTCCTAGGTTTATACTGCCCCGTAGATCAGTTTGCATCAGTTGCCCAACGTTACATGTTTGTTTTTTCACGTAGTGCAGACACACTTAGCCGCGAATTAGTCTTTGTGGCTTGCGCGGCGTTAAGCCTCAAAAACACTCATTCCCCTGTGTGTGTGTGTGTGTGTGTGTGTGTGTGTGTGTGTGTGTGTGTGTGTGTGTGTGTGTGTGTGTGTGTGTGTGTGATACTCTCTCTCTCTCTAACTTTAACATCAACTTCTAAGATTTCTATGCTTTGCAGTATGTGTTTACTTTCATAGCAGACAACAATATGACACACATTACAATGACGAGACCAAGAGAGCAGGGCGGTAACTGTGTCATGTATTGGAACACAACAACATGAACCCAACATTGGTACTTGTCAATCACACACAGAGAGAAACAGACCGGCGGTTTGTATAATGCCTACTGTTTCTGTCTACGTAACACTCCTGTGGACAACTGTATGTAATTAGAAACGTCAGCACTTGGATAAGGCACATAACATGGATGCCTGTTGTGTGTCTATGTAGTTAATGAACTCTCGTAGCGAAACAAAATCAACAGAACTTACATGACTAGTTCCAATTTTTATAAAGTACACACTTTCTGCACGTCTTTGACTGATGACTTAAGTGGGGTGTGTTTTTTGTGAACTCGTAAACCACTGAGTGGGTTATGAAAAGTTATATTTCACACTTTAGCTCTCTGTTGTCTTAAAATGTTTGGACGTAAAGCAGTCGTAGTTAAGTCAGTGAAAATGTGCAGTGGCGAGTGGTGTAACCACAATACATCCACTCTTTACCAGAGCGACAGACTGGGTGTGGGTGGTCTAGTACGGTTTGATTTTCATTTCGACGAACATAAGTGAACTCCAGTTCTTCTTCCAGTGGTACCAGCAGACACCTTTGCTATTAGTGGTGGAGGTGGTGTAGTAGATACCGTTCAGGTTACTGTAGCCGCAACTTTTATACCACCAGGCGCCGTGATGATAACTGGCGCAGTTCAAACCGCTGTGTCCGTCATGATCCTGATCCTTGGTGGTGAACGCCTGGTGGTTGTGGAAATTCAGGCTGTCTCCTGTAACACACACACACACACACACACACACACACACACACACACACACACACACACACTGTGAACACGTTTTAGACTCCGCACTACTTACTACCCGTACTACTGCGCTACTTTTTACAAATATTCACCGTTAGACGACTACTACTACTACTACTACTACTACACGCACGTCGCAGTCTCAAAAAGGTTTTTCTTTTGTACTATTACCATCACTTGCAACTTTCACTGCTACCACTACTGCTGCTCCTACAACTACAGCTAACTGTGTTACCATCACTGCCACTGTACCACTACTATATAGCACTAACAGTTACATGTATCACTATAAAGTTTCTGCCAACACACACACACACACACACACACACACACACACACACACACACACACACACACACACACACACACACACCTGCATTGCCACTGTAGCCCGAGACATACAGCCTGTAGTAGTTGACCGGATCTCCCACAGCGAAGTCGTTGTACTTAGCGTAGGCACTGCCACCCTCAAAGTCATACAGGTCCACACGCAACATGTGTCTCCGGGATGACGTCAGCCAGTGAAGTTTCTCAAGTCCTGTATCACACGAGCACAGATAGAGACTGACGTCAGCTAGTGACGTTTCTCAAGTCCTATATCACACGAGCACAGATAGAGACTGGCGTCAGCCAGTGACGTTTCTAGTGTCCTACATCACATAGACACAGATACAGACTGACGTCAGCCAGTGACGTTTCTAGTGTCCTACATCACACAGACAGAAATACAGACTGATGTCAGCCAGTTAGTAATCTCCAGTCCTACATCACCCGGCCAGAAACATCAAAAGTTACTGATCGTTTCTGAATCATATTGAAGTTTAAAAATGAGATAGACTCCCACACTCACCCATTTTTTTAAAACAACTATGTAGCCTTTATTATCTATACTGTATGTGTGCACTAGTGTACAAATTGTTTTCTTTGGTTGTGTTATTTTGTTTATGAAGGGATTGGGTGAGAGAGAGAGAGAGAGAGAGAGAGAGAGATGGTGGAGGGGGGGGGGGAGTCTCACCCAACCAGAAGTTGCCGTTGAGATCCCCAAATCCCTTCTCGTACTGATCCCAGTCTCTGTAGAAATCTACACTGTTGTCACGGCGACGCTGGATCACCTGTCAGGAGGTCAAGAAAGTCACGTATACAGGGTGCATGTGGTGACGAAAGAGACTGACATATGACCATATTATCATTCAAGCGCAAAACTATGATGATGGTGATGATGGTGATGATGATGATGATGATGATGATGGTGATGATGATGATGATGATGGTTTGTCTTACCGTCCAGCCTCCGCCATCAATGGCCTGACTACAGTACACAGTGACGTTATAACCTTCGACGTTCAACGTGTGAATCCCACTGCGCTTGCTGTAATTCCTGACGTCAACACAGCTTGTTGGCATAGAGGCTGAATGAAATATAATTATACATTCCTGACGTCAACACAGATTGCTGGCATAGAGGCTGAATGAAATATAATTATACATTCCTGACGTCAACACAGATTGCTGGCATAGAGGCTGAATGAAATATAATTATACATTCCTGACGTCAACACAGCTTGCTGGCATAGAGGCTGAATGAAATATAATTATACATTCCTGACGTCAACACAGCTTGCTGGCATAGAGGCTGAATGAAATATAATTATACATTCCTGACGTCATCACAGAGGCTGAATGAAATATTATTATACATTCCTGACGTCATCACAGAGGCTGAATAAAATATAATTATACATTCCTGACGTCATCACAGAGGCTGAATGAAATATAATTATACATTCCTGACCTCATCACAGAGGCTGAATGAAACATAATTATACATTCCTGACGTCAACACAGAGGCTGAATGAAATATAATTATACATTCCTGACGTCATCACAGAGGCTGAACGAAATATAATTATACATTCCTGACGTCATCACAGAGGCTGAATGAAATATAATTATACATTCCTGACGTCAACACAGAGGCTGAATGAAATATAATTATACATTCCTGACGTCATCAAAGAGGCTGAATGAAATATTATTATACATTCCTGACGTCAACACAGAGGCTGAATGAAATATAATTATACATTCCTGACGTCAACACAGATTGCTGGCATAGAGGCTGAATGAAATATAATTATACATTCCTGACGTCATCACAGAGGCTGAATGAAATATAATTATACATTCCTGACGTCATCACAGAGGCTGAATGAAATATAATTATACATTCCTGACGTCAACACAGAGGCTGAATGAAATATAATTATACATTCCTGACGTCAACACAGATTGCTGGCATAGAGGCTGAATGAAATATAATTATACATTCCTGACGTCAACACAGATTGCTGGCATAGAGGCTGAATGAAATATAATTATACATTCCTGACGTCAACACAGATTGCTGGCATAGAGGCTGAATGAAATATAATTATACATTCCTGACGTCAACACAGCTTGTTGGCATAGAGGCTGAATGAAATATAATTATACATTCCTGACATCAACACAGATTGCTGGCATAGAGGCTGAATGAAATATAATTATACATTCCTGACATCAACACAGATTGCTGGCATAGAGGCTGAATGAAATATAATTATACATTCCTGACGTCAACACAGCTTGTTGGCATAGAGGCTGAATGAAATATAATTATACATTCCGTAAATGGCGGAAACGGACGGTGTTTTTGAATAACTACCTACCTACTAACTAACTACCTACCAGCCTGTATACCAACCCACCTAACTAACTAACGAACTAACAAGATCCATAAAGAGAGACAGATAGGGACAAAGACAGACAGACAGACAGGTAGGCAGGCAGACGGACAGAAAGGCAGACAGAGAGGTAGACTGATTCGCAGAGAGACAGACAGACAGACAGGCAGACAGGTAGATACACAGACGGACAGACAGATAGACGGACAGAGAGACAGATAGAGAGATAGACTGATTTGCCGACAGGCAGGCAGGCAGGCAGGCAGATAGATAGACAGACGGTCAGATAGGCAGACAGGCAGACAGATAGAGAGATAGACTGATTGGCTGGCAGACAGACAGACAGACTGATAGAGAGATTGACTGATATGAAGATAGACTAACAGACAGACAGACAGATAGGTAGACAGACAGATAGGTAGACAGATACATAGATAGACAGACAGACAGACAGATTAGGCAGACTGTCAAACAGATAGGCAGACAGACAGACAGGCAGACAAACAAATAGGCAGACATAAACACAGATTAGGCAGACTGTCAAACAGATAGGCAGACAGACAGGCAGATAGGCAGACAAACAGATAGGCAGACAAATAGGCAGACACAAGTAGACAGACAGACAGAGAGTTACCCCTGTTACGTTGTTTGTTTTCAGTCTCTGACCAAGTTTGAGTTTTGTTGTATACTACTTCCTTCAGTCCTTTCACTTCCTCAGCCAAGTTCGCTGTACGAGCAACACAAAATTGACGACCTGTACTCCTGATGATAAAATATGCTGTTTATGTTGTTTTTTGTTTTAGTATCATAGTAATGGAAACAACACTATCGGAAGGGTTAAAATTTCCAATTTCAAAGGGACGTTTTTGGCACAAAACGCACGTCGCTTCGCTTGCATTCTCCACAGAGACATGATGCAAGTGTAACTCTGACAATGGCGTCATTGTTACTGGCGGGCTTGTGACCAGTGAACACACTTCTCCGCCGCAGTGAGTGCTGTCCGGATGTGTGTGTGTGTGTGTGTGTGTGTGTGTGTGTGTGTGTGTGTGTGTGTGTGTGTGTGTGTGTGTGTGCGCGCGCGCGCGCGCAGGCCTGTATCTCCGAAAATACTCAACGTAGTGGCTTCAGATTTGGGGTATTGAGTAGGACCCCACCCTCACAATACTCACCCATTATATTGTGGCATTTAGTAGGACCCCACCCTCACCCATTGTACTGTGGTATTAAGTGGTACCCGACCCTCACCATACTCACCCATTGTATTGTGGTATTTAGTAGGACCCCACCCTCACCACACTCACCCATTGTATTGTGGTATTTAGTAGGACCCCACCCTCACCACACTCACCCATTGAGACTTGTAGAGACTTGAGATCCAGTTCATCATCTGATGATTGTCCTCCTATTGCAGTCAGTAACATGACCAACATGGCCACACACAACGCACGCCTCATGTTTGTATGTTTGGTTGAGACAAACTGTTTGCGACAATCAGAAACGGATCAGAAAACAGCAATGGACAACAGTAGAGAGAGAGAGAGAGAGAGAGAGAAACTGGGCCTGCATGCAAAACACGAGGTTACGGATTTTAACCCCGGGCTAAAGTCTAACCTCGACCTAAAATAGCTCTAGGATTACAATTTCGCATGCACGAGTCGAGGTTAGCTCTATCTTCAAGCTGAAGTCGGGGCTCAAACTATCGGGTCGTTTTTCGGGCTGATACGTCCGCTGACGCCGGGTGAGGGAGAAACAAAGATGGCGGCAAAAATGCAGTAACAATAATAATAATAATAATTTATGTACAGGCTGTGACGTCAGCAGTTCACCTTTTTTAGTGTACATGTACAATATTTTTCACAGTGAGAAAAAAGTTGCAATACGGAACTGAATATAACCGAACAATTAATGAGCATAACAAGCAAAGCTTATAGCAATACTCATTGTGAAACAAACACAGTGTAACAGTATTGCAATGGCACACGGAGTTAATCCTAAAATCTAATAATTATTACTGGAGAGAGAGAGAGAGAGGGTGGATGGGTGGGTGTTTGGGAGTTTAAAGAGAGAGAGAGAGAGAGAGAGAGGGTGGATGGGTGGGTGTTGGGGAGTTTAAAGAGAGAGAGAGAGAGAGGGTGGATGGGTGGGTGTTTGGGAGTTTAAAGAGAGAGAGAGAGAGAGAGAGAGAGAGGGTGGATGGGTGGGTGTTTGGGAGTTTAAAGAGAGAGAGAGAGAGAGAGGGTGGATGGGTGGGTGTTTGGGAGTTTAAAGAGAGAGAGAGAGAGAATCATAATAACAAAATAAATAAAACAGAATAAAATAATTAAAATTTCTGCTGGGCTGCGCTAGACACTGTTAGGGAAGTATCAGTATCCGTATTTCCTGGTCGGAACAGTTCTTCTTGCTGAAGCGCTTGCCGGTAACCGATTTTTTTTTTTTTAAAGTTATTTTTTCTTCGAAAAGACCGCACACGGCAAGGAAGTAATCGAATGTAAACAAAATCCACGCCTGGATCATGCGCATCGAAGGGGTTTCCCCAAGCTTAAAATAGATTGCCAGGTTAGGTAACCCACGCTCTATCCTTGACTAAACCTTCACTAAATCGCTCCCTCTAACCTCGGAAGAGCTGGTCTGGGTTAGGCCGGGGGTTAAATTAACCTTGAGTTTTGCATGCGGGCCCAGGGAAGTTAGAGATTTTAATCCCGGGCTGAGGTCTAACCTCGATCTAATTTAGCTCTAGGGTTACATTTTCCAATGCACGAGTCGAGGTTAGTTTTATCTTCGAGCTAAAGTCGGGGGTCAAACTATCGGGCCGGGTTAGCGAGAAGCAAAGATGACAATTGCACCGAGTCGGTAAGAAAGGCAGTTATTACGCTCACACCGCATTTTCCGTGACCGTCAGAACCCATTTCACATCTTCGATTCTACAGCATCCTATCATGACGACAGTTAGGTGTTTGTGTATGTGCTCCATTGAGACCTCTGTGATGTACTCTCACTCTATTATACTGTTGAGAGTCTGTGGCAAAAACAAAGTCTAGTACATCAGTCGATGAAATGCCTGCTTTCCACATCTCCAAATATTGAGAAATTCGGAAAGCAGTGGCCAGATATCCTCAAAGGAAATGCCAAATATGACGTCGGCAAAATGACGCCATTCTTTCTTCGAAAAGGAAGTTACCGAACGGTAACAAAATCCACGCATGCGGATTTCTCCTAGCTTAAAACAGATTGCCGAGTTAGCATCGTTCTAACCTTGACTTCTGCATTGCGGTAAATCGCTCCCTCGAACCTCGCAATAGTTAGTCTGGGTTAAGCCCTTAGAAGAGGGTTAGATGAACTTCGTCATCATCACCGACAATATTCATCATCATAAAAATTATAACATTCTCCTGTAAACAATGAAACCAAAACCTATACTTTAGGCCTAAACAAGAGCTGGTCAAGTCCATGCCATTTAGAAACTTCACAAAATCGCAAACAGCTCACAAAATGATTTACCTCCGAGTCAAGTGATATTGTGTTGCCAAAATTCACTGAAACTGTGAGAAGGCTTTTCTCAAAGACAACCAAAAGCACAACTCACATTTTACTGCAAATTGCAATTTCGTATTTTATCTGATTGCAAAGATCTGAACTGCACCCCGAAGTTCTTTGCAAAATGTCCAAAGTATCAGCCAAAGTAGAAACTGATGATATCTTATTGATCGTGGATAGAATTGACAAAGTTCAATACTTGACCAGGAGGGTGACAGTACTGGAGGCTGTCTGTTGACTCTTTCCCGGGCGTCGCCAAAACACAAGACGGACTGTGGGGAACTCCGTGTTTTATAACGAGAGAGGCTTAACCCCTTCAGTGCTGCAACCGTTACCACGCCCCACAGACGCCGTTAAAAGGCTCATATAGAAAGACATTCGGTAGAGAAAACTGGCGTTGTGCCAAAACTACGGATATGAGACGTCAAGGGGTTAAAGGACATCTCGTGTGTTTCCACACGTCTCCTACGTGGGTCTACAGTCTTGACTAAAACAATTATTTCACAACACCACAAGTCGTACGTGCAAGTTCACAAGTTCATACATGTCGTATAATCAGAAGGTTGTTGGCTTATTGCCAATGTCCATTTTCTCTGTGTGGGTCTACAGTCTTTACTAAAACAATTATTTCACAACACCACAAGTCGTGCAAGTTCACAAGTTCATACATGTCGTATAATCAGAAGGCTGTTGGCTTATTGCCAATGTCCATTTTCTCCATGTGGGTCTACAGTCTTCAGAAGAAAAAAAATTGTCGACAAACTCCACACGTATTGCAAGTTCACAAGTGCACAGCTCTCATAATCAGCAAACGGGATCAGGGTTTTGCATTTGACAATGTCGGGGTGGTCGGTGGTCTAGTGGTTAAAACTTTGTCACCATTGCGAGAGGTCAGGTTCGGTCAATTCTAAAATTCCGAAACTTGAATTGCTAATCTGGCCCTTTGGAACAGGTGATTGTTATGTGTTCATGTCCAGTGTCTGAGAGAATGCGTGTGGTTCACGTGAGTGTCCGTGTTAGGTTTGGCTCGCGGCGCTTTGAGCTAAATATTTGGAATGAAGCGCCTGTCTTAATGCGATTATTATTATTATTATTATTATTGTTGTTGTTGTATAATATCAGTATTCTATTTCGCCGTAATCAGTTGGGGGAGCCGGGGTGGCCGAATGGTAGAGCGTTGTACTCTCAATGCTCGGGTCGTGAGTTCGAATCCCGCCTGGGGCCAAATATTTGTGCTGACCATTTTCTCGGTGCCCCGTCTTTGATATCAACCTTACATGGTGGAAAAGGACGTTAATCTCCCAAACACCCACTCCCAACATCCCCCCATCCCCAACATCCCCCCACTCCCAACATCCCCCCACCCCCAACATCCCATCACCTCCCTGCCGTAATAATTTAGCGTCTCATCTCTGCAGTGGACGAAGAAGTTGAAAACACGTTCCACCATTACTGACGTGGTCTTATAGAACTCGTTTGGACGATCTCCACAGGTACAATTCACAATTTTCTCTTTGTGGGTCGACAGTCAATACAACCACAACAACAATCACCAATCTGCATCTGTCCTACACGTTGGTAAGTTGACGACCCTCATAAAGCAGTTCTGGTTTCTGCACCTGACAGTGTTAAAATATCCATTTTCTTTTCCCTAAGTAGTTCTAGTCACCGCTGTGTCGTCTGTGGAGCGGACGAAGAAGTTCAAACATGTCATATCATTCATGGTGTGGTGTGAATAGTTATAACTTGTAATTACATTTCACGGCAGATCGTCCCGTATCACCACTTGTCTTTCTTAACCATCTTCTCACCTGTGTAGGGGACTGAAGTTCAAACACACGTTTTGTTGATAGTAATTGTATTACTTCTCACTTCATTCACTGACGCCACGTCATGAACAGTGCAGGAACGGTAACTCCGTCTCCCTTCTCTGGACTTTGCCATTGGACTCAACACCACCACAGTCATAGGAGTGATTAGTTGTTGTTGTTGTTGTTGTTGTTGTTTTCTCTGCCCAACTCTTTGCCAGCTCCAGTGGTGTTCCTCCCAGGTCGTGGGTGGAATCCACGGAGGGCTCGAAGGCTGGGGCAATTTTTATAATGCATGATGATAGGGATGAGGATGATGGTAAGATGATGCTATGGAGGTCCGTGTGGTTTGGGACTTCGGGACAGGGCCGCATTCCACGCCTCCTGTCATAAATATCCCGGCATTAACCAGGCCCGGGTACTACAAATTAGAATTTGTAATGTTCATGGTTGGAACCATGGAACCAAAGATCTATGAAATCCTTGGAGGGAAAAAGCTGTCCAAAGTAATGATAAAAGTCCCCCCCCCCCCCCCCACCCCCACCCCCGCACGATAAATAAGTATGGATGTTGTTCACAAAGTTCAACATCTGGCCAGGAGGGTGAGAGTACCTGACGATGTTATTAAACCTTTTCCTGCTGTCACCAAAGCATAAGACGGGCTGTGCAGTATGCCTGCCCGAAGTTTTGTACATGTATCTTGAATCTTGAAGGAATTCTTATTTCACATGTAAGAAATCAGCGATAAGACGTTAGCGTTTTACTTTTGAAAGTAATGGGATTTAAACGACCAATCAATCCGCAGCGTGAAATTCCGCCCAAAGAGTTGTCGGTTGTTGCTGAGTTGTTCCCCTGCTGTCCGGTCATTCAAAATACAACCTAGTATCACAGTGGCGATACTACGTCACAACATGGCGGAAAATATCGTTGAGGTAGGAGCAAAAATACCGATAGTTGGTCCCAAAGTGGACAAATTACTCCACGAAAGGGACACGGTTGTGACTTTGAATGAATGAGCGTTCGTTTCGAAGAAACTCATGAGTGCTATGAACCAAACGGCGTGTGCATATCGCCTACAGTCGCCACAAACTCGACCGGAAACGGCCGTTGCTCAGTGCAGAATTTGAAAATGACGACACAAATCCATGCTAAACGCCTCAGCTAGCCAACAGAGAACCTAAACTTCTATTGCAGACGAGAACCTGTGTCCGTTACTTACTAATCAAGCCGCACTGGCATGCCTGTGAAGGCTTGTTTTGTCTCGGGCTTCCTTTCTTTCCCTGCCCTCGGCACACTATGAGGTGCTGACTGGCTGTGTGGACAGTTAGTGTGGGAGGTGGAAATTTTGTGAGCACAGCGTGTGCACTGAACGATCCACAAAACAAGTACGTATCGAAGAAAGGACATTTTTTTTTTACACATCAGTAAACTGTCCAGATTCGGTATTAAAGTTTTGAATTGGGTTATACAACTATTTGCTATATATTTCAAGTAAACACTTACCAACCACCCGAATTCTCGATCCTCACTAGGCTGATATTATCTCTGCTTCCAGCATGACAAAATGACTGCATGTCCTGAAAACGCATGCACAGTTTAATTTGGGAGCAGATTATTTATTTAGAACTAAATTACTCCCCTCCTCACACAAAGTTTGCATTATTATGACAAGGTCGTGCTCCATGGCATTTGAATTTTACGTCAGTTCTCTGTTTCTCATTGGAATGAAGCCTTTCTAAGACACGTAGGCGACGAAATGTTCACGACGTAGTGTTGAAGACCTAACAAAAACAAAACTAAAAAAAAAAAAAGGCAAAAATCCGCAATGACGAAACATGTCGCACATTTGCAAACAGATACTGAAACTGAGTAACCAGATAATGCCATTTCTGAACACAACACTGTATTTTCACTGCCTTCTGCTTTTAAAAACTATGTGCAATGCAACCATAACAGTACAAAAAAAAAATGATAAATTGAAAGTAACAAGCACAGGCGTTTTATCTTCCCACGAAAACGGAACATAAATCATTTCAGAATCTGGCATTTTTGCGAAAAGCTTTTGAAACTATGTGCGATGCAGTCACAATGCAATGCAAACGCACACAAAAAAACTTTTATCATGATGAATTTAAAGTAACAAGCACAAGCTTTTGACCTTTCTACAGAAACAGAAAATAAGTCATTACAGGATTTGGCATTTTTTTTTTTTTTTAGCTCACTTGTGTAACAAAAGGGAGAATATGTAATAACCCTCCGTCGTGTGTGTGTGTGTGTGTGTGTGTGTGTGTGTGTGTGTGTGTGTGTGTGTGTGTGTGTGTGTGTGTGTGTGTGTGTCCGCATTAGCTTTTTCTCAGAATCTGCAAACAGCAGAGGCACCAAATTAACAGTCATGAGCCCTTCCAAAAAATACCATTTTGAATGACCTTGACTCCATGTCAACGTCACTATAGCTGTCTATTTAGAAAGCTCATACTAGCATTTTCTCGGAATCTACAAACGCCAGAGTTTTTAAACTTTGCATGATGATAGACATTGATAGAGCTTTAGAGAAATACCTGTATTCAAGCTTGTAACATGGTTAGGCCATACAAGCTATTTTTTGGGAAACCTTAACATTGGCATTTCCTCAGAAACAACAACAGCAGAGGCACCAACCCTGGCTTGCTACTAGAAGTGATTAGACCTATGCAAACATACGATTTTAAATGACCTTGACTCGTCAAGGTAATTAAAGCAGTCTGACTTATGGCTAGTCTGCCATTGTTTCACTGCCTTTGACTGCAATCTGCATCGGGCTGGGTAGTGTGTGTGTGTGTGTGTGTGTGTGTGTGTGTGTGTGTGTGTGTGTGTGTGTGTGTGTGTGTGTAGCGCTATGAGTTGTTTTCAGGCGAGATTAAGCGCTAAACAAGTACTATTCATTATTATTATTATTAAGTTTACATCTGCACTTTCTCAGAGGCATCAAATTCTGCATGACAGACAGGCACTGGTAACACCTTTGCTGACATACATTCAGTGACTTTCAGTCGAGGTCAAGGCTATACAAGATGTTTTGGGGGAAACTTCAACAGTGGCACTTTCTCTGAAACAGCGAACAGAAGAGGCACCAAATGAGGCATGATGATAAACCAAGAGACCTATGCAGACATGCCTTTTTGAATGACCTTGATTCAAGGTCAACGTCAGTAAAGTTATCTGTTGTGAATTTTAACATTAGCGGTTTCGCAGGAACTACAAAATTAATACTAGAGGTGTCAAACTTGGCATAATATAGACATTGATGAGATCCTTACCAACAGATCTCATTTCAATGACTTTGACCCAAGGTCAAGGCCATACAAACTGTTTGGGGGAAAACTGTACTAATAACATCAGAGACACCACTTGGCATGATGATATACAGTGATAGGACACAAACAGACACAAACATAATCTTTTGAATGAACTTGACCCACGACACAAGTGAGCCACGGAGATTTTTGCCTCTCTACTTGCAAAAAGCTTTCTGCTTTTCAAACTATGTGCAATGCGATCATAACAGCACCAAAACTAGAGGAGCAAAGCCTCCTTGTCTCACTTGTAAGATGGGTCAAGGTCATTCAAAAGAGTATGTTTGTAAAGCTCTGAAGTTACTATCCTGAAGTAAGGTGTCTCTTGTGTTCATAGTTCCTAAGAAAACGGCAAATGGGTAGCAGTTTTCCCAGGATAGCTTCTATGACCTTGGGTCAAGGTCATTCAAATGAGATCTGTTAGTGAAGAGCTTATCAGTGACTACGCCAAGTTTGACAGCTCTAGTTTTTGTAGTTTCTGTACAAATGGTAATGGGGTGGGGTGAGTGTTTAGGAGTTTAACATCCTTTTCCACCAGGTAAGGGTGATATCAAAGACGCGGCAACGAGAAAAAAGCCAGCACAATATTTGGCCCCAGCCAGGATTCGAACTCACGACTTGAGGCATTGAAAGTCCAACGCTCTACCATTCGGCTATCCCGGCTCCCACACAATGGTAATGTAAAATTTCACAACAGACAGCTGTAATGACCTTGACCTTGAGTCAAGGTCATTCAAATGGGTATGTCTGCATAGGTCTCGTTGCTGTCTATCATTGTGCCTTGTTTGGTGCCTCTGCTGTTTGTTGTTTCCAACAAATGTTAACGTTAAAGTCCCCGCAAAACATGTTGAATGGCCTTGACCTTGACTCAAGGAAATTGAATACAAGTAAGCCAGTACAGGTTTTGTCAATGTCTGTCATCATGCAAAGTTTGATGCCTCTGGTACCCCTACATTCTGAGAAAATGTCAATTTAAAATTTCCCATGAGACAGCTTTGATGACCTTGAACTTCACTCAAGGTCATTAAAATGTGTTGTTTTTTTTTTTTTTGTTTTTTTTGAAAGGTCTTACTGCTGTTTATCAGCAAGCCAGGTTTGGTGCTTCTGCTGTTTATTGTTCCTGAGAGAATGCCAATGTTAAGGTTTTGGAAGGTTTTCCGCAAAACTGCTTGTATGGCCTTGAGCTTGACTCAAAGTCACTGGATATAGGTATGTCAGTAAAGGTGCTGGCATCATGCAGTTTGCTTTTCTAGGTTCTGAGAAAATGCCAATGTAAAATTTCCAAATTGACAGCTTTTGTGATATGGTCTTATGGTTCTCTATCACCGTGCCGAGTTTGGTGCCTCTGCTATTCATTGTTTCTGAGAAAATGCCAGTGTCAAGGTTTTGAAAGGTTTTCCGCAAAACAGCTTGCATGACCTTGACCTTGACACAAAGTCACTGAATACAAGTATGTCAGTAAAAAGGTATTGTCAATGTCTATAATCATGCAAAGTTTGATGTCTCTGGCTTTTCTAGATTATGAGAAGATGCCAACGAAAAATTTCCAAATAGACAGCTTTCCGTGGGTCAAGGTCAATCATTATGGTATATTTTGAAAGGTCTTATGGCTTTCTATCAGCATGCCAATTTTGGTGTCTCTGCTATTTGTAGATTCAGAGAAAAGGCCAATGTTAAGGTTTACTGCGGACACACACACACCACACAGACAGACGACGGAGGGTTATTACATAGACTCACTTTGTTACACAAGTGAGCCAAAAAATGATTTAGTTCCCTTTTTGGTAGGATAAACGCTTGTGGTTGTTACTTTCGATTCATCATGATGAAGTTTTTTGTACTGTTATGATTGCATTGCACATAGTTTCAAAAACAGAAGGCTTTGAAAAATAAAGTTTTGTGTTCAGAAAGGGCATTAGCTGGTTACTTTCAGTATGTGTTCGTAAATCATGTGTGACATTTTCATCAGTCACTGCGGATTTTTGGCTTGCTTTTTTTTTTTGGGGGGGGGGGTGGGGGGAGGGGGGGGGTTGAGGTCTACAACACTACTTTGTGAACATTTCGGCGCCCACGTGTCTTAGAAAGACTTCATTCCAATGAGAAACAGAGAACTGACTAAAAGTTTAACTCCATAGAGCACTTGTCATACTTTTGTGTGCGGAGGGGAGTAATTTAGTTCTAAATAAAAAATAATCTGCTCCCAAATTAAACTCAGTGTGCATGCGTTTTCAGGGCATGCAGTCATTTTGTCATGCTGGAAGCAGAGATAATATCAGCCTAGTGAGGATCGAGAATTCGGGTGGTTGGTAAGTGTTTACTTGAAATATATAGCAAATAGTTGTATAACCCAATTCAAAACTTTAATACCGAATCTGGGCAGCTTACTGATGTGTAAAAAAAATGTCCTTTCTCCGATACGTACTTGTTTTGTGGATCGTTCAGTGCACACGCTGTGCTCACAAAATTTCCACCTCCCACACTAACTGTCCACACAGCCAGTCAGCACCTCATAGTGTGCCGAGGGCAGGGAAAGAAAGGAAGCCCGAGACAAAACAAGCCTTCACAGGCATGCCAGTGCGGCTTGATTAGTAAGTAACGGACACAGGTTCTCGTCTGCAATAGAAGTTTAGGTTCGCTGTTGGCTAGCTGAGGCGTTTAGCATGGATTTGTGTCGTCATTTTCAAATTCTGCACTGAGCAACGGCCGTTTCCGGTCGAGTTTGTGGCGACTGTAGGCGATATGCACACGCCGTTTGGTTCATAGCACTCATGAGTTTCTTCGAAACGAACGCTCATTCATTCAAAGTCACAACCGTGTCCCTTTCGTGGAGTAATTTGTCCACTTTGGGACCAACTATCGGTATTTTTGCTCCTACCTCAACGATATTTTCCGCCATGTTGTGACGTAGTATCGCCACTGTGAGTATTGTATGTCTGCGGTAGAATCTGTCGAAATAAGACGTGTGAAATGTCAGTAGCTTGTAATTAGCATTGTCTATTACTATGACAATTTTACAACAAAATAAGCTGTAGAAACACTGAGGTTCTTTTCTAACGGACAAAATACTAACGGTTTTTTTTTTTTTTTCCTTTTTCTAAAGCTTAAAAGGGATTAATTCAAAGCTAAAGAGGATTAAGTTTTCTGAACTTTATATCTGGAGTTTATGTCCTATATAAATCAAATATAGATGTAGGAATTGATGGGAGCAGTGGACACGTTTCTAACTCCAGCCAACGGGAGCGACAGAACACGGGAATATTGTTTGGCTATGTAGATTTGGCCACACGTAAACTTGTCACAGTTGTAAGAGAAGAGGTAAGAATTCAATCTCATCATTAAAATACTCTATCTGTTGGTCTGTCTGTCTGTCTGTTGGTGTGTCTGTCTGTTGGTCTGTCTGTTGGTCTGTCTGTCTGTCTGTCTGTCTGTCTGTCTGTTGGTCTGTCTGTCTGTTGGTCTGTCTGTCTGTTGGTCTGTCTGTCTGTCTGTCTAAACACAGTGTGTAGAATAGAGTGGCCCACTCCAAAGAACACGACGACTTTCTGAACGTACAGTATATCATAATCATGTTGGCCTGTCGTGTAGCTATCGTACACTATGTGTCATGAGTAATTTATTGTTTTTATTCTTTTTTTCTATCTGTTTGTTTGTTTGTTGTTGTTGTTGTTGTTTTTAAAGGCAACACGATGTCTCAGTGGATGATTGTTTTCATGCTTGTTCTTGTCGTTGCTGGTGTACGGGGAAAACCCGCCTGTTGATAACGAACTGCAGGTGAGAACGGTCGCGTCACGGTCACGTCACGGTCACGTCACAGTCACGTCACGTCACAGTCACCGTCACGTCACAGTCACATCACGTCACGTCACAGTCAGTCACGTCACAGTCACATCACAGTCACGTCACAGTCACGTCGTAGAAACTCTGTGTGTGTGTGTGTGTGTGTGTGTGTGTGTGTGTGTGTGTGTGTGTGTGTGTGTGTGTGTGTATGTGTGTGTGTGTGTGTGTGTGAGTTAGAGGGGTTCGGTTTTACCGGTTTTCAGGTTTTAACCGGTTTGCTTTGTTCACGGTTCGGTAAACCGGTTCGATCCAAAAAAAACCGGAAAACCGGTTTTTCAGGGGACATAAGTCACATAACTTCCGTGAAGCATCAAGCATGGCAGACATGATTTACCCGACTGGAAACAGCCATGAAAATTTCGGCTTTTTACAGAAAGTTTCGGCTCTCTCTGCCGAAGCAGTTTCACAAGTTTTTCGACTAGATTCCCTACTGTTACGTGCTCCCTCCACCTCCATGAATTAAAGATGTTCTCAGTGTAGATACATATCCTCACAATAAAACAAGTCTTTAGAGTGAAATAACAAAATTGAACAGAAACTTTATTTCCCTGAACTTTACAATGCTGTCTAACAAACATTCAACACAAATCCAAGAAAAAGTGGGACTGTGACTGTGAGTGTGACTGTCCCTTGGAAATTAGTCCAGCCAGCACAGGAATCTCCCAGAAACGGACATAATCGAGCCGATTCACTCGTGAAATCTTCGGCTCGGCCAGCCGACATGACAGACAGATTATCGGCTTTTTCACACACACACACACACACACACACACACACACACACACACACACACACACACACACACAAAATCAGCTTTTAGCCGAGATCCGACCCCAAACGACATCCCTGCGAGAGTATTTGCTTAAACTGAGATTCGTTTTTATTAGCGCGTCTCTCTCTCTCTCTCTCTCACACACCCACACACACACACACACACACACACACACACACACACACACACACACACACACACACAAGCTCAAGAGACATACAGTGAGTGACAGAGACGGCTAGGCCGCTGATTAATTTAGTGATATGACGTATGGAACAGCCATTTGAAATGGAAAGGAAATCAGAAATTAAATATGTCAAAATAAATGACAGTATAAGTTGTATAACAACACTTTTTGAACACACTTACTAGTTACTACTAAAACACAGAAATGTTTCTTTACAAATACATTCTTTGCAAAGCTAGACACCAGCACAGGCTGGATAAACGTAATAGTGATCATTTTACGCACAAAACAACACAAAACGAACAGCCCGTAGCTATAGCCGGTTAACCGGTTTTTATACCGGTTTTCTCGTTGAAAAATAAAACCGGTTCCACCCTCTAGTGTGAGTGTGTGAATGAGTGTGTGAGTGAGTGTGTGAGTGAGTGAGTGAGCGAGAGAGAGAGAGATTTCAAATATGGCGGCAGGGCGTTCTACAGAGCAGGGGCAGAGCACTTTGAAGGAGCGAGCTCCAAAGCACTTTTTGGGGGGGTTAAAGTTTACAGACTTTTTTTTTCACCCTTGATTATCTACAGAGTGATTCACTGATACGAGCTAAGAAAGAGAAAATACAAGAAAGACAAAAACGACATTTTGCACGTTGACTTTGGATGACCTTCTCACTCCCCACGTACAATCCGACCCAGGAATGTCGGTCCTGCTGAAGTGAAACGCCAAACTGAGCTGGTAGAATTCATGAGGAACGTTGTGGTGGGTCTGAAGGAGGCAACAGCTGCACTGTAAAACGTTTGGTGCACGGCCCGCGAAGAATAGACCTCTCCAGGGTGAATATAACAGCCAGTCAGAGAACAGGTCACACTTTGCTGTGACTCAAACACCATACAGACTTTCACATAGCCCGGTCTCAAACACAATCAGTCCACGGTCCGTCAAAAGAGACTTGAGTTAGTCTCTGCTAAAGATCGCAGGGTACGCGGCATAATGATAACGTCACTGCTCAAACAGTAAGCGGGGTATCGTATCTGGCTAGGTCAGTATTGTAGGGATATCCTAATCATTAATGATACTGTAATTAAATTTGACGATTGTCCCTTGGAAGAAGCTCCCGGCACCATTACAACAGCAGTTAAAACCAAGACAGACTTGAAGAGGTGTAAAACACACACACACACACACACACACACACACACACACACACACACACACACACACACACACGAAACCTGGAACTAAAATAACAAACACAAGAGTACAATACAGATTATTATTTCCATTATTCAACATCGTTCAACAGGAGCAAGTGATCCCGTGATGTCGGATGACGATGAAATGTTCCATCATCATCATGTTCATTATCATGTTCCATCATCATGTTAAACTCCCAAACACCCACCCACCCACCCACCCTCCATCATCATGTTCCATCATCATTATCATCATCCACTACATTACTACTACACTACAACAACAACAATAATAATACAGGTGCTTCATTCCAAATATTTGTCTCAAAGCGCCGCGAGCCAAACCCAACACGTACTCACGTGAACCACACGCATTCTCTCAGACACTGGACATGAACACGTAACAATCACCTGTTTCGAAGGGCCAGCTTAGCAATTCAAGTTTCGGAATTTTACAATTGACCGAACCTGACCTCTCGCAATGGTGACAATGTTTTAACCACTAGACAACCGACCACCCCGACATTGTCAAATGCAAAACCCTGATCCCGTTTGCTGATTATGAGAGCTGTGCACTTGTGAACTTGCAATACGTGTGGAGTTTGTCGACACTTTTTTTTCTCTCGAAAGACTTGAAGACCCACACGGAGAAAATTGACATTGGCAATAAGCCAACAACCTTCTGATTATACGACATGTATGAACTTGTGAACTTGCACGACTTGTGGTGTTGTGAAATAATTGTTTTAGTCAAGACTGTAGACCCACGTAGGAGACGTGTGGAAACACACGAGATGTCCTTTAACCCCTTGACGTCTCATATCCGTAGTTTTGGCACAACGCCAGTTAGTGGCCAAGATGAGGGCGGTTACCGTGCACTCCCCCGGCGACTCTATTAGACCAGTTTAAAAATGAACCTTGGGCTGTGCTGAACACATTAGATCACTCTTCCCGGAAATCGGTAGGGTTGCACCAACAGTTACAGCCCCTTACGGGAGGGTACCCTCCGCGCGCACTGACCACACAGGCTATAGTGCATTGACGAGCGGTGATTTCAGTCACCCACAAAGTGTCTTATATTTCACAATGTAAATAAGACCATGTATGACTGTGTTTATAGACGTCTCTCGTCTGTAATAAAACAAACAAAAACAAAATACAGCCGGATACTGCTTCACAGTGTTGATTTACGTAAGCCTAGTGTTCCACCAGTGGGGAAGGTCATGAATAGAAGAAGACAATGTCCCTGTTCTCTTTTCGTACATCAAACGCATCATATCTGTCAGCACCTCTTTGTCTCCTATACCGTAAGTGGGGTATGGTGGTTATATCAAACGTGACTCTGTGATGCTGCAATGTGTCTTGGTGTCACAATATCAGATTTAACCTCCTACCCCCCCAAATTGTCAAATTACAAGAAATCTCTTTTGTGGATTATCCCAAGCAATGTTTTGCCAGTAAAACTACTATCAATGAACACGTTTTCAGAGAAAGTGTTAATATGTACCCGAACATGTGGAAAACGTCAGGTAGAGTGCATTAAAAACAGCCCATAAAGGCAATATCGTTGTTTCAAATCGTGATAAATTCAGACAGAACTGCCCTTTTCTGTTTTCTGAAATCAAATATGTTATATCTGAGCGTGCGTGCGTGCGTGCGTGCGTGTTCAGGCCCGACAACTTCCCGGCCCACTCGTGCCAGTGGCCGAAATCCGCTATGGGGTTTCTAGGTCAACGTCCGGCAGCACGGCGGTCACGTGGTTTCTTGTCACCTGACCTGTTCATCAGTATCAGCATGTACCTTGACCGTAACTCGACTTAAAAATACTGATGTTTCAATGGTTTTCCGGCTTTTCAAGTTTAGATCCGCGAGTTAACTCAGTTTTACGCAAATCATTTTTTTTTTGGGGGGGGGGGGGGGGGGGGCAGTTAAAACAAAGTTTATGTCTCTGGCGGAGCTCGGAGTTGTGTTCAAGTTGTGTATTGCCAAAGTTTTTTTTTTTTTTTTTTTTTGCCTGATTGTATTGTTTTTACTCCGGCATATCCTCAGTAACTCTGTCACGAGTTTGCACGTGAAGCGACAAAAACTTTGTGACTGTACCGACATTCATCATCTGATACACTTTTCTGTTGATATTGTTTGTCCTCCTGGTCTTTTAATTTGTCCATAACTCTCTCTCTCTCTCTCTCTCTCTCTCTCACACACACACACACACACACACACACACACACACACACACACACACACACACACACACACACACACACGCACACACACACACCGTCCGAGTCCGAGTCGGCACACGCACACTCACACGCACACACACACACGCACGCACACGCGCGCACCGGCACACACACACACACACACACACACACACACACACACACACACACACACTGACACACACGCACACACACACACACACACACACACACACACACCGGCACACACACACAGTGACACACAGAATTGACACGCGCGCGCTCACACACACACACTGACACACAACCCTGACATAAAAATAACGTGGAGCATTATTTAGTCACTTGACCAATCTGACCGCATCACACTGAGCGCGGACAATGAGAGATAAAGAAAGAAACAAACACTGAAACTGCACACATACTGACTGTGAGTTAGCGTACAAAATGTTCGACTGAGTAGCATAACTTTGAGAGCACCGGAATCGTTGTATGGGAGAGAACTGTACGCAACCCCAAGAAATTGTTTACCGCAGTTCTTTCCCTTACACACAAAATGGCGACTGCTTGGCTACGTTACACAGATGCAAATCTGGAGGAAAACGCTATATATTCCTCTTACACATACCGCTGCAGATGACACCCTAGAAATGCTTTAAAATTCACCAAAAAAATCACAAAAATCAGGCAGCCATAGACTCATGCGTAGAGGAAATTTAAACAAATTCCAATGTTCCGTTTTTTGGCAATGTTGGCAGCCACCACATACCCCCTCATTCCACGGTCGTCTGCTGGCTCCTGTGCCAGCCGCGCATGAATACAAATAGTCCACAAGCCAGCCTCATTTTTCCCTAATTTTACTATTACCTGGCATGAAACTTGTTTACAAAGCCAACAAAAAGCACCAGATTGCCATTGTTTACTCTGCACACAAATTTTAAAAGGGGCAAAGATTTTCTACTATATTTAGCCGAATTCTTACTACATGCCCCGGAAGCTAATACCGGTGTGTAGCCTGTAAACACCCCTTAAACTCATTTTTCTAGAAAGATAATTTGCCACTGTAAACCTCATCCATTTTCAAGATACACTGCCAAAGATTAGCTCTCAAAACTTCTTGGTTCTCTTACAGCAGCACTTTTACTGATCCAACCCATACATGAAAAGTCAAGCAGCAGAGGCACACTTTTTTCATGACTGCACAACTATTGAGACCACTAAAACACAAGTTCCTTTCAAATTATCAACTCAATTTTTTCACAGCAAGTAGCTACACATGTCCTGTCTGTAATGAACCTAACAAGATAACTTTTGGGCAGTTGATTATTTTTTGGTGCTTTTTTTCCTATACCACCCCTCAAAACTAGTCAGATTTCACAGCTGCGGGCTAACTGCTTCAGTTCCTGAACATAATCAAAATCATCTGGGATCTTCAAAATCAGCCAGTACAGTCTCTCAGGCCATGTTTACAGCATGCAATAGGTATTTTGAACCTACCCCCTTTGGAATCACCAAAACAGTTGCCACACTCACACCAAGTATGCAGCCAATCTACTGGCAAGTTTTTCCTAGTGGCCTGAGGAGAACAGCCTGTGTGCCAGCTGATTTCTCATGCAGACCATGAAACCTGCTGAAACCACTTTTAGGATAAGCTTGCTGCAGCATCAACAGTAAAATGTGTGAGTATCTGTCCTTGGAACTGCACATGCTGCCCAAATATAGAATAAAATGCATGAAATTTCACAAAAATGCACTGGAAAAGGGGAATGGGGGGGGGGGGAAGAGGGGGGGGGGGGGGAGGGAAGGTGTAAAGGTGAGGGTTAGGGTTGCAGGTTAGGGTTACTAGGGTCAGGTTAGGGTTAAATGGTTAGTGCTGGGGTCACATGGGTTAGGAGTGAGAGAGGAGGTGGGGGAAAAAGGAGGGTAGGATGGGGTAGTGCCAAACTAAACTGAACAGAGCACAGGCTTCATGGTGTTTGTGTGGACTGGTTGGGGGGAGGGGGGGGGGGTAACGGGGGGGGGGGGGGGTAAGTGGGGGGGGAGTAACGGGGGGGGGGGGGGGGGGAACGGTGGGGGGGGGGGGGGGGGGGGTGTTAATGGAGTACTTCAACTATACTGCTTATCATGTGAAAATTAGAAATTAGGTGCCCAAACCCGAAATGGACAGATTTGCAATTTTGCCTCAAAAATCATCCTAAAATGTCAAAATTGGCGATTTTTAGGCAATTTCAAGGCAAAATTGAGAGTTTTTAGATTGGCCAAGCTCTGTGTACACACCCCTTAAACTCATTTTTCTAGAAAGATAATTTGCCACTGTAAACCTCATCCATTTTCAAGATACACTGCCAAAGATTAGCTCTCAAAACTTCTTGGTTCTCTTACAGCAGCACTTTTACTGATCCAACCCATATGTGAAAAGTCAAGCAGCAGAGGCACACTTTTTTCATGACTGCACAACTATTGAGACCACTAAAACACAAGTTCTTTTCAAATTATCAACTCAATTTTTTCACAGCAAGTAGCTACACATGTCCTGTCTGTAATGAACCTAACAAGATAACTTTTGGGCAGTTGATTATTTTTTTTTTTTTTTTTTCCTATACCACCCCTCAAAACTAGTCAGATTTCACAGCTGCGGGCTAACTGCTTCAGTTCCTGAACATAATCAAAATCATCTGGGATCTTCAAAATCAGCCAGTACAGTCTCTCAGGCCATGTTTACAGCATGCAATAGGTATTTTGAACCTACCCCCTTTGGAATCACCAAAACAGTTGCCACACTCACACCAAGTATGCAGCCAATCTACTGGCAAGTTTTTCCTAGTGGCCTGAGGAGAACAGCCTGTGTGCCAGCTGATTTCTCATGCAGACCATGAAACCTGCTGAAACCACTTTTAGGATAAGCTTGCTGCAGCATCAACAGTAAAATGTGTGAGTATCTGTCCTTGGAACTGCACATGCTGCCCAAATATAGAATAAAATGCATGAAATTTCACAAAAATGCACTGGAAAAGGGGAATGGGGGGGGGGGGGGGGAAGAGGGGGGGGGGAGGGAAGGTGTAAAGGTGAGGGTTAGGGTTGCAGGTTAGGGTTACTAGGGTCAGGTTAGGGTTAAATGGTTAGTGCTGGGGTCACATGGGTTAGGAGTGAGAGAGGAGGTGGGGGAAAAAGGAGGGTAGGATGGGGTAGTGCCAAACTAAACTGAACAGAGCACAGGCTTCATGGTGTTTGTGTGGACTGGTTGGGGGGAGGGGGGGGGTAACGGGGGGGGGGGGGTAAGTGGGGGGGGGGAGTAACGGGGGGGGGGGGGGGGGGTAACGGTGGGGGTGGGGGGGGGTGGTGTTAATGGAGTACTTCAACTATACTGCTTATCATGTGAAAATTAGAAATTAGGTGCCCAAACCCGAAATGGACAGATTTGCAATTTTGCCTCAAAAATCATCCTAAAATGTCAAAATTGGCGATTTTTTAGACAATTTCAAGGCAAAATTGAGAGTTTTTAGATTGGCCAAGCTCTGTATACAGGCTACGTTACACAGATGCAAATCTGGAGGAAAACGCTATATATTCCTCTTACACATACCGCTGCAGATGACACCCTAGAAATGCTTTAAAATTCACCAAAAAAATCACAAAAATCAGGCAGCCATAGACTCATGCGTAGAGGAAATTTAAACAAATTCCAATGTTCCGTTTTTTGGCAATGTTGGCAGCCACCACATACCCCCTCATTCCACGGTCGTCTGCTGGCTCCTGTGCCAGCCGCGCATGAATACAAATAGTCCACAAGCCAGCCTCATTTTTCCCTAATTTTACTATTACCTGGCATGAAACTTGTTTACAAAGCCAACAAAAAGCACCAGATTGCCATTGTTTACTCTGCACACAAATTTTAAAAGGGGCAAAGATTTTCTACTATATTTAGCCGAATTCTTACTACATGCCCCGGAAGCTAATACCGGTGTGTAGCCTGTGAAAACTGCAGTTTTCCCCACGATTGGCGAACCGTAGTCGTTTCAGGACAAGGTAGCTGGAAGTCAGACCTGGTCTGTTTAATACTTTAATATATTGCCCATTTATTAAACATAACTGGCTTTAATTGTGAACATAGAGTCAACAGGAATCGAGTAGCGATACTTGGCCAAACACACTAGTTCGAGCTCGAGCAATATATTACTTACTATTATCTGCAGGTCCTTGTACACAACGCTGATTGTTTATGGGTCCGTCGACCTCGGCCCAGAAATTCTAGTCTGTGACACCTTCATTGAGCAGATGCATTTATCGGAATGCATTTTCGTAAACGCAGATATATACTATACAGTACCTCGAACTCCACAAAGAACTTTGTCATGTAGAGTAAAGTGTTCGCGACCACAGAATATAGTTTATTGTGAAATATAAACCCAGCTAACGCTAAGCTGATGCCGGCCTCGAAACCTAACCCATGTTTCAGTCCTGTTATGATTATACCTAAATCCCAGAGTTTCTAAACTGAACTTAAACATGTATGAAAAAGGAAGTGTCTTTGGCAATGTCTGTTGCCATTGTCCAATTTCCCTGAGTGTATTATGATCTCCATTGAAGTAGGAAGGGTATATAACTAAATTGTGGTTGAGGTATTTTTGGGAATTTGACCCCAAAACACCACAACTGTGACCACTTTAGTTCCAGGCAGACCACATCATGATATATGTTTACTTGCATGCAAATGTACCTGGCTTTATCAATTTATGTCTGTGAAACGGCTGTATAAAATTTGGCCCTGTGTTTGCTGTGCCCTGTCATGTATTGGATTTTTTTCATTTCTATGCTTTTTCCTTTAGAAAATGACTCACCGTAGGGAAAGAAAGCGAGCCTCGTCTCCTCTTGTATCCCGCTTTGTGGACGTGGGAAACAACTTTGATCGTTGGCAGGAGATCGGCACGACCCACGGTCTGCGAACCAATCAGGAAATAGCCAGCTTTCTGGTCCAGTGGTAAGTCACATGTAATTAACCTTCGCTGTACGTCATGGTTGTAATTAACCTTCGCTGTACGTCATGGTTGTAATTAACCTTCGCTGTACGTCATGGTTGCACCGACACTTTCATTCCAACGTGAATAGCTCAATCATTTTTCACGCTTTATCCTCAAAACTTTGTGGCTTTGTCTATAAGCTTGGGTATTGGCGAAGTGCTCACAGAAACTTGTGTGATTTTGTTTGCAAATAAACAATAAACAATAAAAACGTTGTCTAACCCTCCCGGCTGTACATCATGGATGCAAAACCACCCATACTTTTAGAGAAGGAATTTCCAGGGTAGAGTCAAAACCACCCATACTTTTAGAGAAGGAATTTCCAGGGTAGAGTCAAAACCACCCATACTTTTAGAGAAGGAATTTCCAGGGTAGAGTCAAAACCACCCATACTTTTAGAGAAGGAATTTCCAGGGTAGAGTCAAAACCACCCATACTTTTAGAGAAGGAATTTCCAGGGTAGAGTCAAAACCACCCATACTTTTAGAGAAGGAATTTCCAGGGTAGAGTCAGGTAGACATAAGTGTAACCGTATAGCAAGTACACAAGAACGAAAGAAATGAACAGAAATAACAACAGATATATCTGTGTGACCAAATGAATGTTGCCAGAGATTGAAAATGCACATCATTGAATTGGTTGGCTGCTACAATGAAAAGATCAGTCCCAGCAGATTAAGTCAAAACGCAGAAGGGGGTGGGGTGGGGGGGGGGCGGTCTTCTTGTTGAGACAGTTGTGGGTCATTCTAAGTAAGTACAAACTGTGCTTTATGTACTAGCCGTCTGTGATTTTCTTTCAGCTATGACGACTTGTGGGCTGGCAACCAGTCAGCTGTTCACTGTTACCACTGTCGCTCCACCCTCTCACTCGCCTGCGGGAAATGTGGCTGGTCACAGTCCAACCCTGAAGGGAGGACAACTCTGTTTGATGACGGGCTGAAGAAGGAGCTGGCTGCGGTGGTTGACTCCCTTGAGAAAGCGGAAAATGACTCGGACCGAGATCGGAGATCAAACAGATCAGCGGCAAAGTCTGGTGGGAGAGACAGGGGGCAGAAGCGGTCTTCGAGGCAGAAGAGTCGGCGCCTGGCATGGCCCGATCCAGATGACGAGGATCTGCCCACGTTTTCCCAATGTCAGGATGATGTTGGGGGACAGTCAGACGATGCAAAGTCGGATCATGCAGAAAAGGGAAACACACACAACGAAGATCACAGTGAGGAGTTCACGCATACGTTGCACCAGATGCGACCACAAAGCTCTTGTCGGCGGTTCGGCTGTCTCGAGTGTGGAATCACTTTCGCCTCCGCCAGTCACCTTATTGTTCATTGACAGTCAGTAGTGTTACACAATGCGTTCGTTACCACTGTTACTTTGCTTGTAACACCGTGACCGCATACGTACAGTCTGGCCCTGTAGTCGCGAGATACTAACGGGTCTGTATGCATAGAGGATACATAAACCGTGTTTGTCCTAAACGCTGTTAGTGTTACACATGCGTCACTGCGGAACCTATGACCATGGGACGCCGTCTAGGAGAAATGTAAATATAGCATGGAACAAAAAATGGTCAAAGTGTTAAAACATCATTTTGAGTTATGAATTTTGAGGGAACATTCAAATTATGAACGCCCAGATGCAAAGAAACAAACCTAAAAACAACATCATCAACAACAACAATAAAAAAAACACCACCAACAGCACCAACAACAACAGCAGCAACAACAACAACAACAACAAAACTCCATAATAGGATGGTATTTTAGCTCTAAGTCCGACACTCACGTTGAGAGGGACAGTTGTTAGACCAAACACACGATGGCCTTTTTACCAGCGACTTAAACCCCGTTTTCGCGTGCCCCATCACGCATGCATACAGCCCCAGGCCTCTTATCTACACGGATGCGGTTGGCGAACCCGGAAAACCTCGATGACGTTCGTTAGGAAGGGTGTGGAGCCTGGTTGCTGATGTTGAGGAAATCGTGTCGTGGTGCGTGACCTCATGTTAACGTGACAGTAGTGTGACGGTTATTAACATGGTACGTTCAGTGTTCTGAGGACCGGACAGTTCTTACGTGTTGATAAAGTAGACAAAGGTTCATCTCTCTCTCTCTCTCTCTCTCTCTCTCTCTCTCTCTCTCTCACACACACACACACACACACACACACACACACACACACACACACACACACACACACACACATCACTCATCAAACTTACACTATCTCTTGAAAACAACAACAACAACAACAACAACAGACATGCGAATGTAAATCAGTGTTCACTTATTCCATGAAAAGTTACATGCGGATCATATTGAATCGGTAGATGTAATAAGGCAACACAAATTCGGCTCAAAATATATGAGCGTGATGATTATTTAGAAACTATAGTATAGCCTACTAACATCTAACAACTACTAACAACTAGCCTACAAATATAGAACAAGATGGCCACCAGCCCAATATGTTGTTTCCACTCAATGACCTGCTGTAGTCACAGTCATAGTCGTTGTGTCATGTATGCAGCCCGCGCGCACACGCCGGAACGCAAGCTCTCTGACATCAAGCATGCTGACATAAAGAAAGTACTGAAAACCCTTATATGCACTTGCAAAAACCCAAACACATGAGGTCGTGTGAGCTCGCCTAGCTGGTTGACGTCACAAACGTTTTGGCGTATGCGAGGTTCTACATGGGTGAATGAATTCTTGTAATAAAGTCGTTCCCCTTTGACAGAGTTACTTCCCGCAGACCTGACTGACAGACGATTGCTTACTGGTACATGTATCGGAGAAGAGACCCTCTCTCTCTCTCGCCTTAGACGCGCGCTTGCGCGCGCACGCACGCACCCCCCCCCCCCCCCCACACACACACACATTATGCTTCTGAGTGTGAGTCAGTGGCAAAAACGAAACCCACTGAAATTCCCGCTTTCCACATGTCAAGTTGTAGAGTTTGCGAAAAGATACTGGATTTCGATGCAAAATAATTTCTAGACCATCCCAGAACATGCTGGTGCAGTAACGTCAGTAGATTACGTCACCTTGGAAAGATATCGAACCTTCCAGTAAGTTGAGGAATGTTCTAGATCTGACCTGTTCAGTACGCAAGCAGCCCTGCACAGCGTTCTGGGTTCTTCTTCTTTCATGAATTTGTTCTCCGTGCATATTCTGTTCATAAAGTATTGGAGTTGTATTCTGTTGTATCCCGTGTCTTCTCTGCGATTGCACGAAAATGGCGACATAGTAGAAGTAAAATACACCACGTCTCCAAACAGAGGAATTCGGAAAGAAAGTGGCAAGACACCCCCAAGAAAAAACAGCATCACGTCAATCAAACATGACGCACTTACTTTACGTCAGTGCGCGTGCGTCTCTTCTTCGATGTTTGTGAGGCGTGTGGCTTGCAGAGGAAATGTGCTGTGAGTACAAATTTTCGAGACAACTGACGATAACGGCTGCAGTGAATTTTTCTAATTTTTTTGTATATTTTTTATGGCACCCCAGGCTCATTATCTATGTATAGTAGGAGCGATTTTGAGATCTAAAGTGTGTTCACCAGCACTTTCATCAGGTACGGCTTACGCCAAAAGTATAAAAGCGACAACCTCCAATATTCACTAAGTTAAGAGTCCGTATTCATGCTATCTACGTCCAAAAAATGGAGTGGTTTAGGTAAATATTGCGCATTTAAACGCCAGAAAGCCACTTTTTCTGAAAAGGGCGATAACTCGCAAATCATGTGTGCAATCGTACCTGGATCGGGCCTTCTATTCAACAATCTTGATTCATTTAGAAACCCCAAATTTGAAATCGATCGGTTGAGTATTTTCGGAGAAATAGGCATCTGAACTGGGTTCACATGCAATGTCAACTCAGGCTCGGTTTACATGAAAACTATAAGAGCGACCATTTTCTAGTAGTGACTCTGTTCAGAGTCCGTATTCAAGCTATCTACTGCCAAAAAATTGAGTGATTTAAATAAATATTACGCCTGTACACGAAAGACAACCAACTTGTCTCAAAAGGGCGATAACTCCAAAATCACTTAAGCAATCATCACACGCTTGGTTCCTCTAATGTAACATTTTGATGTACTTAGATACCCCAAATTTGAAGCCATTCGGTTGAGTATTTTCGAAGAAACGGGCCTGGACACAATTCACACACACACAGCCGCACGCACGCACACACATACGCACAGACAGCACTCACTGAGGAGGAGAAGCGCGTTCGGGGCACCGTACATGTCAGCATCGATGACGCACGTTTTGTTACGTCATTGTCAGAGTTACACTTGCAAAATCGTCTCTGCGGGAGATCGGCAGTGACGTGCGTTTGTACCACAGATGCTTGCCCATGAACGTGGAAAATTAAGCCCGTCCTATGATGTTGTTTCCATTACTATGGAAACAACATAAAAATCGGGGAAACAATTAGCTGCAAAATACGTCAAAAGAAAGTGACACTCTAGCTGTTACACGTCTCGACACATGGGATCACATTTATCAGATTTGTTTTGTTTCTGTCTACCCCGGATATTGACTGACGTAAAATCACCACGCAGTGACAAATACACCATTGTCGCTCAGTCGTTCCGTGGTCACATCGATTCTTTACAAACAGGCTGGGTGGACTGACCACATGGGGTCATTATGACGGCAAGATGTGGAGGACATGGACCTGCCCTCAGACACCATCCACTACACGCTACATGCTGGGTGGACTGACCACATGGGGCCATTATGACGGCAAGATGTGGAGGACATGGATTTGCCCTCAGACACCATCCACTACACGCTACATGCTGGGTGGAATGACCACATGGGGACATTATGACGGCAAGATGTGGAGGACATGGACCTGCCCTCAGACACCATCCACTACACGCTACATGCTGGGTGGAATGACCACATGGGGCCATTATGACGGCAAGATGTGGAGGACATGGACCTGCCCTCAGACACCATCCACTACACGCTCAGTGACGACACACGTACTGCCTGGCCCTTACCACGACACTGGTGACGTCATGCAGGCTTTTGTGTTGTGCTTTATATATCAGCATCAGTACCGTGTTGGAGTGGTCTTTTTTCAAACTGCATCCCAGCATGTTGTCGTCATTGGTAAGTCAGGAAATTTCTTCCTCTCTTTTTCGGCCAAGTTCTCACCAGCCCATTCGCCTGTCTCTTTCTCTTTTAAACCTCCCGAATTTAGCCGCTCTGTCCTTCCTCTCATCTCTCAACTGATTTCTAAGTTCGGCTCTTTCGTCTATATTCCATCTGTTTTAACCCCTCACTCACGTCTGCACTACCAGTAGTTAGGAATAAGTAATGTTGGCCATATGCTGCGAATTGGTAATGATGAGATGGTAGGAGATGATAAGTTGCAATATTTGCTGTTTATGCGCTTAGTATTTATGTTTGTTTTACTTAGTTGTAACTGCGATTTGTTTTGTATGTTTTGTTTTATTTTGGTTTGGTTTTGTTCTAGGGTTGTTGTTGTTTTTTTTAACCGGGAGTTGGATAAAGATGCATGAAGGTGCAGCTTGTCTTAGGCTTATACTGCCCCGTAGACCAGATTGCATCATTTATCAAACGCTACATTTTTGTTTTGTTTTTTGAAGAAGTGCAGGCACACATAGCCGCGAAATAGTCTTTGTTGCTTGCGCGGCGTTAAGCCCTAAAAACTCACTCGTATCAACATCAGTATTGCATGAAAGTGTTACTCCCAGTATAAAGGACAGTCCGTTAACACTCGCGCACACACACGAACCTTCGCCTATCTCTTTCTCTTGAAAACCCCCCGAATTTAACCGCTCTGTCCTTCCTCTCATCTCTCAGCTGATTTGTAAGTTCGGCCCTTTCATCTAGATTTCTTCTTTTTAACCCCTCACTCACGTCTGCACTACCAGTGGTTAGGAATAAGTGATGTTGGGCATATGCTGCGAACTGGTTTATTGCGCCTAGGAGATGATAAGTTGCAATATTTGCTGTATATGCGCTTAGTATTTATCTTTGTTTTACCTAGTTGTAATTGTTACTTGTAAAAAAAAAATAGGTAATGGGTGGCGCTGCACCGCGGCGACGCGTTTCCCCCGGGGGAAGCAGCCCGAATTTCCCAAAAGGGATAATAAAGTAGTAAAAAAAAAAAAAAGTAATTGTTATTTGTTTTCTACGCTTTTTTGTAACCGGGAGTTCGATAAATTAGCATGAAGGTGCAGCGTCTCCTGCATGTCCTAGGTTTATACTGCCCCGTAGATCAGTTTGCATCAGTTGCCCAACGTTACATTTTTGTTTTTTCACGTAGTGCAGACACACCTAGCCGCGAATTAGTCTTTGTGGCTTGCGCGGCGTTAAGCCTCAAAACCTCACTCATTCCCCTGTGTGTGTGTGTGTGTGTGTGTGTGTGTGTGTGTGTGTGTGTGTGTGTGTGTGTGTGTGTGTGTGTGTGTGTGTGTGTGTGTGTGATCCTCTCTCTCTCTCTCTCTCTCTCTCTAACTTCAACTTCTAAGATTTCTATGCTTTGCAGTATGTGTTTACTTTCATAGCAGACAACAATATGACACACAGTACAATGACGAGACCAAGAGAGAAGGGCGGTAACTGTGTCATGTATTGGAACACAACAACATGAACCCAACATTGGTACTTGTCAATCACACACAGAGAGAAACAGACCGGCGGTTTGTATAATGCCTACTGTTTCTGTCTACGTAACACTCCTGTAGACAACTGGGTGTAATTAGAAACGTGAGCACTTGGATAAGGCACATAACATGGATGCCTGTTGTGTGTCTATGTAGTGAATTAACTCTCGCAGCGAAACAGAATCAACAGAACTTACAGGATTAGTTCCAATTTTTATAAAGTACACACTTTCTGCGCGTCTTTGACTGATGGCGTAAGGGGAGTGTGTTTTGTGAACTCGTAAACCTCTGAGTGAAAAGTTATATGAAAAGTTATATTTCAGACTTTCGCTCTGTGTTTCCTTAAAATGTTTGGACGTAAAGCAGTCGTAGTTAAGTCAGTGGAAATGTGTCGTGGCGAGTGGTGTAAACACTATACATCCACTCTTTACCAGAGCCACAGACTGGGTGTGGGTCGTCTAGTACGGTTTGATTTTCATTTCGACGAACATAAGTGAACGCCAGTCCCCATTCCATTTGTACCAGCAGACACCTTTGCCATTAATGGTGTAGGTGGTGTAGTAGATACCGTTCAGGTTACTGTGGGCGCAACTTTTATACCACCAGGCGCCGTGATGATCACTGGCGCAGTTACCGCTGGTGTATCCGTCATGATCCTGATCCTTGGTCGTGAACGCCTGGTGGTTGTGGTAAGTCAGGCTGTCTCCTGTAACACACACACACACACACACACACACACACACACACACACACACAGTGAACACGTTTTAGACTCCGCACTACTTACTACCCGTACTACTGCGCTACTTTTTCCAAATATTCACCGTTAGATTACTACTACTACTACTACTACTACTACTACTACTACTACGCGCACGTCGCAGTCTGTAAAAGTTTAACTTTTGTACTATTACTACTTTCACTATAGCTACCACCATCACTTGCAACTTTCACTGCTACCACTACTGCTGCTGCTACAACTACAGCTAACTGTGTTACCATCACTGCCACTGTACCACTACTGCTGCTCCTACAACTACAGCTAACTGTGTTACCATCACTGCCACTGTACCACTACTGCTGCTCCTACAACTACAGCTAACTGTGTTACCATCACTGCCACTGTACCACTACTGCTGCTCCTACAACTACAGCTAACTGTGTTACCATCACTGCCACTGTACCACTACTGCTGCTCCTACAACTACAGCTAACTGTGTTACCATCACTGCCACTGTACCACTACTGCTGCTCCTACAACTACAGCTAACTGTGTTACCATCACTGCCACTGTACCACTACTATATAGCACTAACAGTTACATGTATCACTATAAAGTTTCTGCCAACACACACACACACACACACACACACACACACACACACACACACACACACATACACACACACACACACACACACACACACACACACACACACACACACACACACACACACACACACACACACACACACACACACACACACACACCTGCATTGCCACTGTAGCCCGAGACATACAGCCGGTAGTAGTTGTCGGGACCTCCCACAGCGAAGTCGTTGTACTTGGCGTAAGCGCTGTCACCGTTAAACTGATACAGGTCCACACGCAACATGTGTCTCCGGGATGACGTCAGCCAGTGAAGTTTCTCAAGTCCTATATTACACAGACACAGATACAGACTGACGTCAGCCAGTGACGATTCTCTAGTCCTACATCACACAGACACAGATACAGACTGACGTCAGCCAGTGAAGTTTCTCAAGTCCTATATTACACAGACACAGATACAGACTGGCGTCAGCCAGTGACGTGTCTCTAGTCCTACATCACACAGACACAGATACAGACTGACGTCAGCCAGTGACGTTTCTCTAGTCCTACATCACACAGATACAGACTGACGTCAGCCAGTGAAGTTTCTCAAGTCCTACATCACACAGACACAGATACAGACTGACGTCAGCCAGTGAGTAATCCCCAGTCCTGCACCACACAAACACACAAGTTACTGATCGTTTCTGAATCATACTGAAGTGATGATAGACTCCCACACTTACTTTTTAAACAACTATCTAGCCTTTTATATATATAAAAATACATATACTGATGTATAACTTGTTTTCTTTGGTTGTATTGTTTTTAATGTGGGGGTTGGGTATGAGAGAGAGAGAGAGAGAGTCCTCACCCAGCCAGAAGTTGCCATGGAGATCCCCAAATCCCTTCTCGTACTGATCCCAGTCTCTGTAGAAATCTACACTATCGTCACGGCGACGCTGGATCACCTGATCAGGAGGTCAATAAAATCACGTTGTCTCAATGAATTAAAAGACAGTCAGCATAGGAACCAGTGTAATGCATACCAAACTAAGCCAATAGCAGACCACCACCACCACCACCACCACCACCACCACCACCACCACCAAGAACAACAACAACAACAACAACAACAACAACAACCACCAGAAAAACACTGGTCTAAACATGATGGATATGATAGGCGTCAAAGGTTTTTTTCCAGAGATGTCGGTAGTCTGATGATGATGATGATGATGATTAGTCTGATGATGATGATGATGATGATGATGATGATGATGATGATGATGACGACGACGACGACGTTATTTGTCTTACCGTCCATCCCCCACCGTCCGTGACTTGATTACAGAATACAGTGACGTCATGACCGTTGACGTTCAACGTGTGGTTCCCATTGTCCGTGTCGTATTTCCTGACGTCAACACAGCTTGTTGGCATGGAGGCTGAAATATGACGTCACTGAGAATCATCACTTATCCGAGGAATCATGAGAATTCTACGGCTTGCGAGGAGCACACTCTATCATACTATAATATAATTATAGTATGATAGAGTGTGCTCCTCGCAAGCCGTATAATATAATTATATTACACCATTCTATACTAATAACACACTAGTCACCAATTTCCTGCCGTGTAAATTGGGTCAATATCGTGTTTCCCTTCTCCTGATTTGTGACACTGCCCAGTTCTTTGTTAGGGCGTTAAAACACGTAGACTGTGGTATCGTGAAGTTGTTATTCTTCTCGTCGAAAAAAAAAAAAAAGAAGGAAAATAAGCAAAATACGCCCTGCGTGTCAACCGCATATTTACAGCCAGCCCCCCCCCCCCCCCCCCCCCCGAGGAGAGTCTCTCCTTACCTACTCTATTGTGAACATGTGAATATATATATGTGTGTGTGTGTGTGTGTGTGTGTGTGTGTGTGTGTGTGTGTGTGTGTGTGTGTGTGTGTATGCTTGCTATGAATGCTTGGCGGGAATGGACGTTAATCTTCCCAAACACACATACACACCCTTCCATTCTACGAGAGAGACAGTCAGACAGACAGAGAAACTCTACCCCTATCACGTCGGGCGTGGGTTGTGGTTGTAGTACGAGTTGTCAGCCCTTGATGTCCATAGTAGGACTGTGTGTAGTTGTCGAACTTCTCATTCAGCTCTTCCAGCTTCCGGTCAAGAGTAGCTGTGTCAATAATTATAATGGTGACGAAAAACAACGTCAGATCTCTCTCTCTCTCTCTCTCTCTGTAAAGCAAAAAGTGCTTTGTTGTATATTATGCACAGGTTACGTAGTTATAATAATCATTCGACTGAAGTTGTCCTGAAGCTTTATGATACTCAAATATTCCCCATCATGCAGTACGGTTCTGAAGTCTGGGGTCTGGATAAAGCAGCATCGAACTGTGAAAAGGTCCATCTTTTTGCTCTGAAGAAGCTACTTGGGGTGGCGCAGAGGACTCCAAATGACTTAGTGTACAAAGAACTAAATAGATACCCAGTAACGATAACCCTCGCCCTTAACACCATTCGTTATTGGTTCAAGATTTTACAAACGCCAGATGAAAGGTTACCGAAAAAAGCCTATTTGATGCTTCGAGACCAGGATGAGCGGGGCAGACAAACCTGGGCATCGCATGTGAGAATGTGCTTGTTCAAACATGGGTTTGGCTTTGTGTGGATGGAGCAAGGTGTGGGAAGGAAGAAAGAATTTTTGCTTGAGTTTAAACAAAGACTGATAGATAACAGATGGCAAGAATGGAACGAGCATGTGAGTGAGAGTGAGAGGTTTCAGTTCTACAAAACGTTCTGCACAGATGTAAACATTGACCCTTTATACCTGAGCATTGATACTGACAGGCATTTCAAGTACATCATGACCAAGTTTCGGTTTGGTATTTCTGACATTGCTGTACATTCGTATAGGTATAAAAGGCATGGACCACAGGACTTAATGTGCAAGCTTTGCGGCGATGATGTAGAGGATGAAGTACATTTTGTTTTATGTTGCCCTTTCTTCAATGGCTTAAGGAAACGCTTTATTGCAAAGAAATTTTACGCAAACCCAAATGCTTTCAGATTGGCGATGCTATTCGCTTCTAGAAATACAGACACTATTAAGAATATGTGCCTATTTCTGCATTATGCCTTTAAGTCGCGTGAAACAGTTCTATCCTGAGATAAAATGACAACTAGTCTGCAGATATAATCTTTATCTTGATGTACGGCCCCATGGGCTCGCCTTCACGCGGCGGGGCTGATTTTGCCAAGCTTGCCCACCCCTTTTGCTCTTTCTTTACTCTTATTTCTGCCTCACTCGGTCCATTCACCTGTCTTTTGCTCTCTTAAAATCTCCTCCGGGGGGAGGTCAGTAAGCAGGTGTCTGCTGACCCTTGGTCCAGTGAGACATCTGAGGGTCGTTTCTGAAGGCCGACTTCACTGGATTCCCCCCACCTGGTCTTCAGCCTGGCGGGCTTTGTTCGCAGCGCCCTGCTGGTGCTGCTGAGCACCTGTCATGTTGAAGACCTTCACAACGCACCCCTCTCTGGTGCGTTGTTTTCCCAAACCGCCTCACGGCGGGGAGGTTCCGTGTTGGAGCGGTCTGTTCTCCAACTGCCTCCCAGGCATGTTGTCTTCATTGGCAACTAAGGAATTTTCCTTCCTACCTCTCTGTCTATCCCTCACCAGCCCATTCACCTGTATCTTTCTCTTTAAAACCTCCCGAATTTAGCCGCTCTGTCCTTCCTCTCTTCTCTCAGCTGATTTCTAAGTTCGGCCCTTTCATCTATATTTCTTCTTTTTAACCCCTCACTCACGTCTGCACTACCAGTGGTTAGGCATAAGTGATGTTGGGAATATGCTGCGAACTGGTTTATTGCGCCTAGGAGATGATAAGTTGCAATATTTGCTGTATATGCGCTCAGTATTTATCTTTGTTTTAACTAGTAATTGTCATTTGTTTTCTACGCTTTTTTGTAACCGGGAGTTCGATAAATTAGCATGAAGGTGCAGCGTCTCCTGCATGTCCTGGGTTTATATTGCCCCGTAGACCAGTTTGCATCCTATGTCCAACGTTACATTTTTGTTTTTTTTTTCATGTAGTGCAGACACACTCAGCCGCGAATTAGTCTTTGTGGCTTGCTCGGCTTTAAGCCCTAAAAACTCACTCACTCACCCTTATCTTGATGTACATGGTTCAGTTATGTAGACATGGTTTGGAGCAACGGCTGAGTCTTGAAGCTTTAGAGCTGTAAGAGTCTCATCTCATAAAGATAAAAGTCTGAGTACGCTTTGAATAGTTTGATAGATTATGCCGTTCTACAAACGTCGTTTAACGTTCAAGTACTCAAGTATTATTCAAGTACTTCGTGAGTTTGTCTGGAAACTATTGTTGCATGTGCATTTCCCCCTTCCAAAAGGGGCATGGCCCTCTGGAATAAATTTCATTTCATTTCATTTCATTTCATTTCTCTCTCTCTCTCTCTCTCTCTCTCTCTCTCTCTCTCTCTCTCTCTCTCTCCGTGCATGTGTTCCATTGAGACCTCTGTGATGTGCTCTCACTCTATTATGCTGCTGAGTTTGACTCAGTGGCAAAAACGAAACCCAGTACAGAAATTCCCGCTTTCCACGTCTCCAAATAGAGGAATTCGGGGGAAAAAAGTGGCGAGACATCCCCAAGAAAAACCAGCATGACGTCAATCAAACATGACGTTCATACTTTGCGTCAGTGCGCGTGCGTCTCTTCCTCGATGTTTGTGAGGCGTGTGGCTTGTGGAGTAAATGTGCTTTGAGTACAACGTTTCGAATCAACATAACGGCTGCAGCGATTTTTTTGTATATTTTTTATGACACCCCAGACACATTATCTATATACAGTAGAGGACGATTTTGAGATCTAAAATGGGTTCTCCAGCACTTTCATGAGGTACGGTTTACGTCAAAAGTATAGAAGCGACTAACTCCAAAATTCATTCTGTTTGGAGTCCGTATGCATGCTATCTATTCCTAAAAAATAGAGCGATTTAGATAAATATTACGCGTTCAAACGCCAGAAAGTCATTTTTCTGAAAAGGGCGATAACTCGCAAGTCATATGTGCAATCAAACCTGGACCGGGCCCTCTATTCAAAGGTTATGATTCATTAAAAAAAACTTCAAATTTGAAATCGATTGGTTGAGTATTTTCGGATATACGGGCATCTAAACTGCGTTCACATGCGATGGCAACTGAGGTACGGTTTACATCAAAACTATAAGAGCGACCATTTCCTAATAGTCACTCTGTTCAGAGTCCGTATTAATGCTATCCACTTCCAAAGAATGGATTAATTCAAATAAATATTACGCCTGTAAACTCGAGACAACCAACTTTTCTCAAAAGGACGACAACTCCCTTATCACTTAAGAAATCACCCAACGCTCGTTTGCTTTAATCTAAGATTTTTTTAAAATATATTTAGAGACCCCAAATTTGAAGCCATTCGGTTGAGTATTTTCGGAGAAACAGGCCTGGACACAAATCACACACACACACACACACACACACACACACACACACACACACACACACACACACACACACACACACACACACACACACAGCACTCACTGCAAAGGAGAAGTGCGTTCAGGAGTACCAGTTACTAGATCGCCATTGTCAGAGTTAGACTTGCATCATGTCTCTGCAGAGAACGCAAGCGATGTGCG
>JACVVK020000363.1:660000-672500 GCA_018292915.2 Batillaria attramentaria
TACACGCTACATGCTGGGTGGACTGACCACATGGGGTCATTATGACGGCAAGATGTGGAGGACATGGACCTGCCCTCAGACACCATCCACTACACGCTACATGCTGGGTGGAATGACCACATGGGGCCATTATGACGGCAAGATGTGGAGGACATGGACCTGCCCTCAGACACCATCCACTACACGCTACATGCTGGGTGGAATGACCACATGGGGCCATTATGACGGCAAGATGTGGAGGACATGGACCTGCCCTCAGACACCATCCACTACACGCTACATGCTGGGTGGAATGACCACATGGGGCCATAATGACGGCAAGATGTGGAGGACATGGACCTGCCCTCAGACACCATCCACTACACGCTACATGCTGGGTGGAATGACCACATGGGGACATTATGACGGCAAGATGTGGAGGACATGGACCTGCCCTCAGACACCATCCACTACACGCTACATGCTGGGTGGAATGACCACATGGGGACATTATGACGGCAAGATGTGGAGGACATGGACCTGCCCTCAGACACCATCCACTACACGCTACATGCTGGGTGGAATGACCACATGGGGACATTATGACGGCAAGAATGTGGAGGACATGGACCTGCCCTCAGACACCATCCACTACACGCTACATGCTGGGTGGAATGACCACATGGGGCCATTATGACGGCAAGATGTGGAGGACATGGACCTGCCCTCAGACACCATCCACTACACGCTACATGCTGGGTGGAATGACCACATGGGGTCATTATGACGGCAAGATGTGGAGGACATGGACCTGCCCTCAGACACCATCCACTACACGCTACATGCTGGGTGGAATGACCACATGGGGTCATTATGACGGCAAGATGTGGAGGACATGATCCTGCCCTCAGACACCATCCACTACACGCTCAGTGACGACACACGTACTGCCTGGCCCTTACCACGACACTGGTGACGTCATGCAGGCTTTTGTGTTGTGCTTTATATATCAGCATCAGTACCGTGTTGGAGTGGTCTTTTTTCATGTTGTCGTCATTGGTAAGTCAGGAAATTTCTTCCTCTCTTTTTCGGCCAAGTTCTCACCAGCCCATTCGCCTGTCTCTTTCTCTTTTAAACCTCCCGAATTTAGCCGCTCTGTCCTTCCTCTCATCTCTCATCTGATTTCTAAGTTCGGCCCTTTCGTCTATATTCCATCTGTTTTAACCCCTCACTCACGTCTGCACTACCAGTAGTTAGGAATAAGTAATGTTGGGCATATGCTGCGAACTGGTAATGATGAGATGGTAGGAGATGATAAGTTTCAATATTTGCTGTTTATGCGCTTAGTATTTATGTTTGTTGTAACTGCGATTTGTTTTGTATGTTTTGTTTTATTTTGGTTTGGTTTTGTTCTAGGGTTTTTTGTTGTTTTTTTTTAACCGGGAGTTGGATAAAGATGCATGAAGGTGCAGCTTGTCTTAGGCTTATACTGCCCCGTAGACCAGATTGCATCATTTATCAAACGCTACATTTTTTTTTTTTTTTTTTGAAGAAGTGCAGGCACACTTAGCCGCGAAATAGTCTTTGTTGCTTGCGCGGCGTTAAGCCCTAAAAACTCACTCGTATCAACATCAGTATTGCATGAAAGTGTTACTCCCAGTATAAAGGACAGTCCGTTAACACTCACACACACACACGAACCTTCGCCGTACATCGTGGGTACAATTGTACCCACACTTTCATTCAAACGTCCGTAGCTCAGTCACACTAGTTGCACGAAACTTCATGACATTGTCAATAAGGTTGTTGGTGAAGTTCTCACCAATATTTTGGTGTCATTTTGTTTGTAAATAAACAGGTATTTAAAAAACCCGTGGTATAACCCTATCCCTGGTCAAATTTATACCACTCACGCTTTTAAAGATGGAACTTTGCGCGCTGCACATCATGGGTGCAAAACGACCCATACTTTTTCAGAAGGAATTTCGAGCGTAGAGTCGGGTAAACACAAGTCTAACACAGGTCTAACCGTACACCAAATACACATAAAGAAAAAGGAACTTAGGGAAATATCAACAGCTATCTGTGTGACCAAATGAATGTCGCCATACATTGAAACTGGGCACAGTAGTGTGCGTGTAAGCAATTGTAATTTTATTCAATTCAGTTCCTTCTTTAAAAGTATAGGTGAGTTTGGACCCACGATGTACGGTGCGCAACTTTTTAGTCGGAAAAGGGTCGAAGGTGAAAATCTCGCTGAAGAAGAACTGCTGTTTTGTAAATTCGGCTGTAAAAAACGGGTTGGGTTTGTGGCACATGTCCCTGTGTGTGTGTGTGTGTGTGTGTGTGTGTGTGTGTGTGTGTGTGTGTGTGTGTGTGTGTGTGTGTGTGTGTGATACTCTCTCTCTCTCTCTCTAACTTCAACTTCTAAGATTTCTATGCTTTGCAGTATGTGTTTACTTTCATAGCAGACAACAATATGACACACAGTACAATGACGAGACCAAGAGAGCAGGGCGGTAACTGTGTCTTGTACTGGAACACAACAACATGAACCCAACATTGGTACTTGTCAATCACACACAGAGAGAAACAGACCGGCGGTTTGTATAATGCCTACTGTTTCTGTCTACGTAACACTCCTGTAGACAACTGGGTGTAATTAGAAACGTCAGCACTTGGATAAGGCACATAACATGGATGCCTGTTGTGTGTCTATGTAGTTAATTAACTTTCGCAGCGAAACAAAATCAACAGAACTTACAGGATTAGTTCCAATTTTTATAAAGGACACACTTTCTGCGCGTCTTTGATGACGTAACTGGGGTGTGTTCTTTTTGTGAACTCGTAAACCACTGAGTGAAAAGTTATATGAAAAGTTATATTTCAGACTTTCGCTCTGTGTTTCCATAAAATGTTTGGACGTAAAGCAGTCGTAGTTAAGTCAGTGAAAATGTGCAGTGGCGAGTGGTGTAAACACAATACATCCACTCTTTACCAGAGCCACAGACTGGGTGTGGGTCGTCTAGTACGGTTTGATTTTCATTTCGACGAATCTAAGTGAAATCCAGTTCTTCTTCCAGTGGTACCAGGAGACACCTTTGTTATGAGTGGTGGGGGTGGTGTAGTAGATACCGTTCAGGTTACTGTAGACGCAACTTTTATACCACCAGGCGCCGTGATAACTACTGGCGCAGTTAATGCTGGTGTGTCCGTCATGATCCTGATCCTTGGTGCTGAACTCCTGATGGTTGTGGAAAGTCAGGCTGTCTCCTGTAACACACACACACACACACACACACACACACACACACACACACACACACACACACACACACACACACACACACACACACACACACACTGTGAACACGTTTTAGACTCCGCACTACTTACTACCCGTACTACTGCGCTACTTTTTCCAAATATTCACCATTAGACGACTACTACTACTACGCGCACGTCGCAATCGGAAAACGTTTTAACTTTTGTACTATTACCAAAAGTTTCCAAGATCTTTGCTATTACTACTTTCACTATAGCTACCACCACCATCACTTGCAACTTTCACTGCTACCACTACTGCTGCTCCTACAACTACAGCTACCTGTGTTACCATCACTGCCACTGTACCACTACTGCTGCTCCTACAACTACAGCTAACTGTGTTACCATCACTGCCACTGTACCACTACTGCTGCTCCTACAACTACAGCTACCTGTGTTACCATCACTGCCACTGTACCACTACTGCTGCTCCTACAACTACAGCTAACTGTGTTACCATCACTGCCACTGTACCACTACTGCTGCTCCTACAACTACAGCTAACTGTGTTACCATCACTGCCACTGTACCACTACTATATAGCACTAACAGTTACATGTATCACTATAAAGTTTCTGCCAACACACACACACACACACACACACACACACACACACACACACACACACACACACACACACACACACACACACACACACACCTGCATTGCCACTGTAGCCGGAGATATACAGCCTGTAGTAGTTGACCGGATCTCCCACAGCGAAGTCGTTGTACTTAGCGTAGGCACTGGTACCGTCAAAGTCATACAGGTCCACACGCAACATGTGTCTCCGGGATGACGTCAGCCAGTGAAGTTTCTCAAGTCCTGTATCACACGAGCACAGATAGAGACTGACGTCAGCTAGTGACGTTTCTCAAGTCCTATATCACACGAGCACAGATAGAGACTGGCGTCAGCCAGTGACGTTTCTAGTGTCCTACATCACATAGACACAGATACAGACTGACGTCAGCCAGTGACGTTTCTAGTGTCCTACATCACACAGACAGAAATACAGACTGATGTCAGCCAGTTAGTAATCTCCAGTCCTACATCACCCGGCCAGAAACATCAAAAGTTACTGATCGTTTCTGAATCATATTGAAGTTTAAAAATGAGATAGACTCCCACACTCACCCATTTTTTTAAAACAACTATGTAGCCTTTATTATCTATACTGTATGTGTGCACTAGTGTACAAATTGTTTTCTTTGGTTGTGTTATTTTGTTTATGAAGGGATTGGGTGAGAGAGAGAGAGAGAGAGAGAGAGAGAGAGAGAGAGAGAGAGAGAGAGATGGTGGGGGGGGGGGAGTCTCACCCAACCAGAAGTTGCCGTTGAGATCCCCAAATCCCTTCTCGTACTGATCCCAGTCTCTGTAGAAATCTACACTGTTGTCACGGCGACGCTGGATCACCTGTCAGGAGGTCAAGAAAGTCACGTATACAGGGTGCATGTGGTGACGAAAGAGACTGACATATGACCATATTATCATTCAAGCGCAAAACTATGATGATGGTGATGATGGTGATGATGATGATGATGATGATGATGATGATGATGATGATGATGATGATGATGATGATGATGGTTTGTCTTACCGTCCAGCCTCCGCCATCAATGGCCTGAGTACAGTACACAGTGACGTTATGACCGCTGACGTTCAACGTGTGAATCCCACTGTCCGTGGTGTATTTCCTGACGTCAACACAGCTTGTTGGCATAGAGGCTGAATGAAATATAATTATACATTCCTGACGTCAACACAGATTGCTGGCATAGAGGCTGAATGAAATATAATTATACATTCCTGACGTCAACACAGCTTGTTGGCATAGAGGCTGAATGAAATATCATTATACATTCCTGACGTCAACACAGCTTGTTGGCATAGAGGCTGAATGAAATATAATTATACATTCCTGACGTCAACACAGCTTGTTGGCATAGAGGCTGAATGAAATATAATTATACATTCCGTAAATGGCGGAAACGGACGGTGTTTTTGAATAACTACCTACCTACTAACTAACTACCTACCAGCCTGTATACCAACCCACCTAACTAACTAACGAACTAACAAGATCCATAAAGAGAGACAGATAGGGACAAAGACAGACAGACAGACAGGTAGGCAGGCAGACGGACAGAAAGGCAGACAGAGAGGTAGACTGATTCGCAGAGAGACAGACAGACAGACAGGCAGACAGGTAGATACACAGACGGACAGACAGATAGACGGACAGAGAGACAGATAGAGAGATAGACTGATTTGCCGGCAGGCAGGCAGATAGATAGACAGACGGTCAGATAGGCAGACAGGCAGACAGATAGAGAGATAGACTGATTGGCTGGCAGACAGACAGACAGACTGATAGAGAGATTGACTGATATGAAGATAGACTAACAGACAGACAGACAGATAGGTAGACAGACAGATAGGTAGACAGATACATAGATAGACAGACAGACAGACAGATTAGGCAGACTGTCAAACAGATAGGCAGACAGACAGACAGGCAGACAAACAAATAGGCAGACATAAACACAGATTAGGCAGACTGTCAAACAGATAGGCAGACAGACAGGCAGATAGGCAGACAAACAGATAGGCAGACAAATAGGCAGACACAAGTAGACAGACAGACAGAGAGTTACCCCTGTTACGCTGTTTGTTTTCAGTCTCTGACCAAGTTTGAGTTTTGTTGTATACTACTTCCTTCAGTCCTTTCACTTCCTCAGCCAAGTTCGCTGTACGAGCAACACAAAATTGACGACCTGTACTCCTGATGATAAAATATGCTGTTTATGTTGTTTGTTGTTTTATTGTTATTGTTTCTCGCTGTTGTCGTTGTCGTTGTTGTTGTTGTTGTCGTTGTTATTGTTGTTTAATGTCCTGTCTTCATTATCCGTGAACTAACCAATGCTGCTTGAGCGGTGCAAAGCCCTAAATAAAAAATAGACCTGTCTTCACGGTTTTATTATGTTGTTTCCATAGTAATGGAAACAACACTATCGGAAGGGTTAAAATTTCCACTTTCAAAGGGACGTTTTGGGCACAAAACGCACGTCGCTTCGCTTGCATTCTCCACAGAGACATGATGCAAGTGTAACTCTGACAATGGCGTCATTGTTACTGGCGGGCTTGTGACCAGTGAACACACTTCTCCGCCGCAGTGAGTGCTGTCCGGATGTGTGTGTGTGTGTGTGTGTGTGTGTGTGTGTGTGTGTGTGTGTGTGTGTGTGTGTGTGTGTGTGTGTGTGTGTGTGTGTGTGTGTGTGTGTGTGTGTGTGTGCGCGCGCAGGCCTGTATCTCCGAAAATACTCAACGTAGTGGCTTCAGATTTGGGGTATTGAGTAGGACCCCACCCTCACAATACTCACCCATTATATTGTGGTATTTAGTAGGACCCCACCCTCACCCATTGTACTGTGGTATTAAGTGGTACCCCACCCTCACCATACTCACCCATTGTATTGTGGTATTTAGTAGGACCCCACCCTCACCATACTCACCCATTGAGACTTGTAGAGACTTGAGATCCAGTTCATCATCTGATGATAGTCCTTCTATTGCAGTCAGTAACATGACCAACATGGCCACACACAACGCACGCCTCATGTTTGTATGTTTGGTTGAGACAAACTGTTTGCGACAATCAGAAACGGACCAGAAAACAGCAATGGACAACAGTAGAGAGAGAGAGAGAGAGGGTGGATGGGTGGGTGTTTGGGAGTTTAGAGAGAGAGAGAGAGAGTGGATGGGTGGGTGTTTGGGAGTTTAAAGAGAGAGAGAGAGAGACAGAGAGAGAGAGAGAGAGGGTGGATGGGTGGGTGTTTGGGAGTTTAAAGAGAGAGATAGAGAGAGAGAGAGAGAGAGAGAGGGTGGATGGGTGGGTGTTTGGGAGTTTAAAGAGAGAGAGAGAGAGAGAGAGAGAGAGAGGGTGGATGGGTGGGTGTTTGGGAGTTTAAAGAGAGAGAGAGAGAGGGTGGATGGGTGGGTGTTTGGGAGTTTAAAGAGAGAGATAGAGAGAGAGAGAGAGAGGGTGGATGGGTGGGTGTTTGGGAGTTTAAAGAGAGAGAGAGAGAGAATCATAATAACAAAATAAATAAAACAGAATAAAATAATTAAAATTTCTGCTGGGCTGCGCTAGACACTGTTAGGGAAGTATCAGTATCCGTATTTCCTGGTCGGAACAGTTCTTGCTGAAGCGCTTGCCGGTAACCGATTTTTTTAAAGTTATTTTTTCTTCGAAAAGACCGCACACGGCAAGGAAGTAATCGAATGTAAACAAAATCCACGCCTGGATCATGCGCATCGAAGGGGTTTCCCCAAGCTTAAAATAGATTGCCAGGTTAGGTAACCCACGCTCTATCCTTGACTAAACCTTCACTAAATCGCTCCCTCTAACCTCGGAAGAGCTGGTCTGGGTTAGGCCGGGGGTTAAATTAACCTTGAGTTTTGCATGCGGGCCCAGGGAAGTTAGAGATTTTAATCCCGGGCTGAGGTCTAACCTCGATCTAATTTAGCTCTAGGGTTACATTTTCCAATGCACGAGTCGAGGTTAGTTTTATCTTCGAGCTAAAGTCGGGGGTCAAACTATCGGGCCGGGTTAGCGAGAAGCAAAGATGACGGCAATTGCACCGAGTCGGTAACAAAGGCAGTTATTACGCTCACACCGCATTTTCCGTGACCGTCAGAACCCATTTCACATCTTCGATTCTACAGCATCCTATCATGACGACAGTTAGGTGTTTGTGTATGTGCTCCATTGAGACCTCTGTGATGTACTCTCACTCTATTATACTGTTGAGAGTCTGTGGCAAAAACAAAGTCTAGTACATCAGTCGATGAAATGCCTGCTTTCCACATCTCCAAATATTGAGAAATTCGGAAAGCAGTGGCCAGATATCCTCAGAGGAAACGCCAGTATTACGTCAATCAAATATGACGTCGGCAAAATGACGCCATTCTTTCTTCGAAAAGGAAGTTACCGAACGGTAACAAAATCCACGCATGCGGATTTCCCCTAGCTTAAAACAGATTGCCGAGTTAGCATCGTTCTAACCTTGACTTCTGCATTGCGGTAAATCGCTCCCTCGAACCTCGCAATAGTTAGTCTGGGTTATGCCCTTAGAAGAGGGTTAGATGAACTTCGTCATCATCACCGACAATATTCATCATCATAAAAATTATAACATTCTCCTGTAAACAATGAAACCAAAACCTATACTTTAGGCCTAAACAAGAGCTGGTCAAGTCCATGCCATTTAGAAACTTCACAAAATCGCAAACAGCTCACAAAATGATTTACCTCCGAGTCAAGTGATATTGTGTTGCCAAAATTCACTGAAACTGTGAGAAGGCTTTTCTCAAAGACAACCAAAAGCACAACTCACATTTTACTGCAAATTGCAATTTCGTATTTTATCTGATTGCAAAGATCTGAACTGCACCCCGAAGTTCTTTGCAAAATGTCCAAAGTATCAGCCAAAGTAGAAACTGATGATATCTTATTGATCGTGGATAGAATTGACAAAGTTCAATACTTGACCAGGAGGGTGACAGTACTGGAGGCTGTCTGTTGACTCTTTCCCGGGCGTCGCCAAAACACAAGACGGACTGTGGGGAACTCCGTGTTTTATAACGAGAGAGGCTTAACCCCTTCAGTGCTGCAACCGTTACCACGCCCCACAGACGCCGTTAAAAGGCTCATATAGAAAGACATTCGGTAGGGAAAACTGGCGTTGTGCCAAAACTACGGATATGAGACGTCAAGGGGTTAAAGGACATCTCGTGTGTTTCCACACGTCTCCTACGTGGGTCTACAGTCTTTACTGAAACAATTATTTCACAACACCACAAATCGTACGTGCAAGTTCACAAGTTCATACATGTCGTATAATCAGAAGGTTGTTGGCTTATTGCCAACAACCATTTTCTCTGTGTGGGTCTACAGTCTTTACTAAAACAATTTTTTCACAACACCACAAGTCGTGCAAGTTCACAAGTTCATACATGTCGTATAATCAGAAGGCTGTTGGCTTATTGCCAATGTCCATTTTCTCCATGTGGGTCTACAGTCTTCAGAAGAAAAAAAATTGTCGACAAACTCCACACGTATTGCGAGTTCACAAGTGCACAGCTCTCATAATCAGCAAACGGGATCAGGGTTTTGCATTTGACAATGTCGGGGTGGTCGGTGGTCTAGTGGTTAAAACATTGTCACCATTGCGAGAGGTCAGGTTCGGTCAATTGTAAAATTCCGAAACTTAAATTGCTCAGCTGGCCCTTCGGAACAGGTGATTGTTATGTGTTCATGTCCAGTGTTTTAGAGAATGCGTGTGGTTCACGTGAGTGTGCGTGTTGGGTTTGGCTCGCGGCGCTTTGAGCTAAATATTTGGAATGAAGCGCCTGTCTTAATGCGATTATTATTATTATTATTATTATTGTTGTTGTATAATATCAGTATTCTATTTCGCCGTAATCAGTTGGGGGAGCCGGGGTGGCCGAATGATAGAGCGTTGTACTCTCAATGCTCGGGTCGTGAGTTCGAATCCCGCCTGGGGCCAAATATTTGTGCTGACCATTTTCTCGGTGCCCCGTCTTTGATATCAACCTTACATGGTGGAAAAGGACGTTAAACTCCCAAACACCCACTCCCAACATCCCCCCACCCCCAACATCCCATCACCTCCCTGCGTCTCATCTCTGCAGTGGACGAAGAAGTTGAAAACACGTTCCACCATTACTGACGTGGTCTTATAGAACTCGTTTGGACGATCTCCACAGGTACAATTCACAGCGCTCATAATCATCAGAAGGATTATGGGCTTCATACCTGACAGTGTTAATATCAATTTTCTCTTTGTGGGTCGACAGCCAATACAACCACAACAACAATCACCAATCTGCATCTGTCCTACACGTTGGTAAGTTGACGACCCTCATAAAGCAGTTCTGGTTTCTGCACCTGACAGTGTTAAAATATCCATTTTCTTTTCCCTAAGTAGTTCTAGTCACCGCTGTGTCGTCTGTGCAGCGGACGAAGAAGTTCAAACATGTCATATCATTCATGGTGTGGTGTGAATAGTTATAACTTGTAATTACATTTCACGGCAGATCGTCCCGTATCACCACTTGTCTTTCTTAACCATCTTCTCACCTGTGTAGGGGACTGAAGTTCAAACACACGTTTTGTTGATAGTAATTGTATTACTTCTCACTTCATTCACTGACGCCACATCATGAACAGTGCAGGAACGGTAACTCCGTCTCCCTTCTCTGGACTTTGCCATTGGACTCAACACCACCACAGTCATAGGAGTGATTAGTTGTTGTTGTTGTTGTTGTTGTTGTTTTCTCTGCCCAACTCTTTGCCGGCTCCAGTGGTGTTCCTCCCTGGTCGTGGGTGGAATCCATGGAGGGCTCGAAGGCTGGGGCAATTTTTATAATGCATGATGATAGGGATGAGGATGATGGTAAGATGATGCTATGGAGGTCCGTGTGGTTTGGGACTTCGGGACAGGGCCGCATTCCACGCCTCCTGTCATAAATATCCCGGCATTAACCAGGCCCGGGTACTACAAATTAGAATTTGTAATGTTCATGGTTGGAACCATGGAACCAAAGATCTATGAAATCCTTGGAGGGAAAAAGCTGTCCAAAGTAATGATAAAAGTGCCCCCCCCCACCCCCCACCCCCCACCCCCACCCCCACCCCCCACCCCCACACGATAAATAAGTATGGATGTTGTTCACAAAGTTCAATATCTGACCAGAAGGGTGAGAGTACCTGACGATGTTATTAAACCTTTTCCTGCTGTCACCAAAGCATAAGACGGGCTGTGCAGTATGCCTGCCCGAAGTTTTGTACATGTATCTTGAATCTTGAAGGAATTCTTATTTCACATGTAAGAAATCAGCGATAAGACGTTAGCGTTTTACTTTTGAAAGTCATGGGATTTAAACGACCAATCAATCCGCAGCGTGAAATTCCGCCCAAAGAGTTGTCGGTTGTTGCTGAGTTGTTCCCCTGCTGTCCGGTCATTCAAAATACAACCTAGTATTGCATGTCTGCGGTAGAATCTGTCGAAATAAGACGTGTGAAATGTCAGTAGCTTGTAATTAGCATTGTCTATTACTATGACAATTTTACAACAAAATAAGCTGTAGAAACACTGAGGTTCTTTTCTAACGGACAAAATACTAACGGTTTTTTTTTTCTTTTCCTTTTTCTAAAGCTTAAAAGGGATTAATTCAAAGCTAAAGAGGATTAAGTTTTCTGAACTTTATATCTGGAGTTTATGTCCTATATAAATCAAATATAGATGTAGGAATTGATGGGAGCAGTGGACACGTTTCTAACTCCAGCCAACGGGAGCGAAAGAACACGGGAATATTGTTTGGCTATGTAGAATTGGCCACACGTAAACTTGTCACAGTTGTAAGACAAGAGGTAAGAATTCAATCTCATCATTAAAATACTCTGTCTATCTGTCAGTTGGTCTGTCTGTCTGTCTGTTGGTGTGTCTGTCTGTGTGTTGGTCTGTCTGTTGGTGTGTCTGTCTGTCTGTTGGTCTGTCTGTCTGTCTGTCTGTCCAAACACAGTGTGTAGAATAGAGTGGCCCACTCCAAAGAACACGACGACTTTCTGAACGTACAGTATATATCATAATCATGTTGGCCTGTCGTGTTTCATTAGTAATTTATTGTTTTTATTCTTTTTTTTTCTGTCTGCTTGTTTTTTTACCCTTGATTATCTACAGAGTGATTCATACGAGCTAAAAAAGAGAAAATACAAGAAAGACAAAGACGACATTTTGCACGTTGACTTTGGATGACCTTCTCACTCCCCACGTACAATCCGACCCAGGAATGTCGGTCCTGCTGAAGTGAAACGCCAAACTGAGCTGGTAGAATTCATGAGGAACGTTGTGGTGGGTCTGAAGGAGGCAACAGCTGCACTGTAAAACGTTTGGTGCACGGCCCGCGAAGAATAGACCTCTCCAGGGTGAATATAACAGCCAGTCAGAGAACAGGTCACACTTTGCTGTGACTCAAACACCATACAGACTTTCACATAGCCCGGTCTCAAACACAATCAGTCCACGGTCCGTCAAAAGAGACTGGGGTTAGTCTCTGCTAAAGATCGCAGGGTACGCGGCATAATTATAACGTTACTGCTCAAACA
>JACVVK020000363.1:677500-696578 GCA_018292915.2 Batillaria attramentaria
TGAATGGCTCAGTCATTTTTCACGCTTTATCCTCAAAACTTTGTGACTAATTTGTCTATAAACTTGGGTATTGGCGAAGTGCTCACAGAAACTTGTGTGATTTTGTTTGCAAATAAACAATAAAAACGTTGTCTAACCCTCCCTGTACATCATGGATGCAAAACCACCCATACTTTTAGAGAAGGAATTTCCAGGGTAGAGTCAAAACCACCCATACTTTTAGAGAAGGAATTTCCAGGGTAGAGTCAGGTAGACATAAGTGTAACCATATAGCAAGTACACAAGAACGAAAGAAATGAACAGAAATAACAACAGATATATATTTGTGTGACCAAATGAATGTTGCCAAAGATTGAAAATGCACATCATTGAATTGGTTGGCTGCTACAATGAAAAGATCAGTCCCCAGCAGATTAAGTCAAAACGCAGTGGGGGGTGGGGGGCGGGGGGTCTTCTTGTTGAGTCAGTTGTGGGTCATTCTAAGTAAGTACAAACTGTGCTTTATGTACTAGCCGTCTGTGATTTTCTTTCAGCTATGACGACTTGTGGGCTGGCAACCAGTCAGCTGTTCACTGTTACCACTGTCCGCTCCACCCTCTCACTCGCCTGCGGGAAATGTGGCTGGTCACAGTCCAACCCTGAAGGGAGGACAACTCTGTTTGATGACGGGCTGAAGAAGGAGCTGGCTGCGGTGGTTGACTCCCTTGAGAAAGCGGAAAATGACTCGGACCGAGATCGGAGATCAAACAGATCAGCGGCAAAGTCTGGTGGGAGAGACAGGGGGCAGAAGCGGTCTTCGAGGCAGAAGAGTCGGCGCCTGGCATGGCCCGATCCAGATGACGAGGATCTGCCCACGTTTTCCCAATGTCAGGATGATGTTGGGGGACAGTCAGACGATGCAAAGTCGGATCATGCAGAAAAGGGAAAGACACACAACGAAGATCACAGTGAGGAGTTCACGCATACGTTGCACCAGATGCGACTGTCGCAGCCACAAAGCTCTTGTCGGCGGTTCGGCTGCCTCGAGTGTGGAATCACTTTCGCCTCCGCCAGTCACCTTATTGTTCATGTCCGTAAGAAACATTCCGTGAAGAAAATTGCTGAGAACGTTTCAACTGAAAAGGCAGCTGATACTGTCCCTGACAAATTGTCTGAGAAAACAGATGAGAAATCGGACGAAAAAGTTGGTGAGAAAATGAGTGAGAAAGTGACTGAGAAATCCGGTGAGAAATCTACAGGGACTGGCAGTAAGGCAGCCAAACCTGCGGCTGCAAAACGCTACCAGTGCCCGGAATGTGGGCAAACAGTTTTCTCACTCGGGGCACCTGACTGTCCACCTCCGCACACACAGGGGAGAGAAACCTTACAAGTGTCAGGAGTGCCCGGCAGCCTTCGTCTGCATGAGCGGTCTCAACAAACACGCGCGCACACACTCCGGGGAAAAACCATTTCATTGTGACATGTGCGACGCCAAGTTCATGTACTCGGTCAACTGACGGTGCACATCAGGAAACACACGGGGCAGAAGCCGTACAAGTGTCCGCACTGTCCGTCCGCCTTCACCCAGTCCAGTAGTCTAAACCAGCACATCAAGAACCACACTGGGGAGAAGAACCACGCGTGTCACACTGTCCGGCTCGCTTCACCAAGTCCACCTACCTCACCGCCCACATTCGCATACACACGGGTGAGAAACCTTTTAAGTGCAAACAGTGCGGGGGGCCGCGTTCACGCACGACAGCGCTCTCTTCTCTCACATGAGGACTCACACCGGTGCAAAGCCGTTTTTATGTCAGGAGTGTGGACGGGCGTTCGCTCACTCCAGCAACCTGAAGAAGCATATGTTGACGCACAGCGGGAAGAGACCCTACGTGTGCACACAGTGCGAGAAAGCCTTCATTGATCCCAGCAACCTGAAGCGCCACATTAAGACCCAGCACTCCGGCATCAAACCGTTCAAGTGCGATCAGTGTCTGAAGGCATTCGGAACGTCGGACGCGCTCAAGGTTCACATGCGCACACACTCGGCAGAAAAACCCTTCAGATGCCAAGAGTGTAAGAAGGAGTTCACCACACTACAGAGTCTTAACAACCACGCCAGCACCCATGCGCAGGCTGCCATGAAAAGTCGCCCCAACGTTGCCACGGACTGCAGCCCCGATACCAGCTCAAGTCCCCGTACCGCCGGTAGGCATGAATGCAGGACCAAATATCTGGGGCCCCATGGATCCGAACCTGGGTCCCAACGGAGGCGTGTCGACTAACTATCAGGGATTCCCTCTCATGTGGTACTGAAGACCTGAATATACTGCGTTTAGTTGACAGTGGAGCGTTAGAATCGACTAAAAAAAAACAACTTTGATGAGTACATTTATTTTTAGATTACCTCCCCCCCCCCCCCCCAAAAAAAAAAAGAAAAAAAAAAAGACAGAAATAGAGTTACATGGTATTGAGATGTAAAAGCAATATCTGACAGACTGCTTTTGTTTGTTTGCTGCTGCTTTTGTGCCAGCATATGATGTTGCTGAAGGCAGCGTTATAAACAACAACTCCACACGGCCCCCACCCCCCTTCCCCTGCACACAAACCTAACCAGCTTGGCTCACGGTCTCTGAGCATTCTCTTTCATCTGTAATTCTTATTATGCTTCAGCTCGGACATAAACAGGGACAGTATTTCTTTTACTTGTATAGGCTCCTTTCTGGGTAAATCGTATTGTGTATATATATATATATATATTTTTGTTATGTCATAGTGTGCAAGAAAATCTTTTTGAGAGATACATTTTTTGATAAACCGGGTTTATTGAAGGAGGTGGAGTGGAGTGTGTAGAAAACTGGATTTACCTCGACTCCATTTGACCTAGATCTTTATCAGGGGCAGGTACATGATCCGGTGTATACGCCAAGTTTTGCATAAATTCTAAATTGTACTGGTACAGGCTATATATATCGCCACCCAGAAAATACAACTGTTTTAAGACTGGTAAGTGTTTTTTTTAAAGGAGTTACGACAGTTATTTTTTGAGGAGACATTATACACAGAAAAAAACGTGTGTGTGTGGGGGGGGGGGGGGGGGGGGTCTAAATTTTGTTGTGGCACACACATTTTCAGATGCTGTTCATTAATTTAGATTGTCTGTACAGGTGATGAATTTCTTGTTCATCTCAGCTGAATATATTTTTAAGTGTCTTGCTACAGTAATATGCTGGTATTACGATTAATAATTATCTGGTGTGTGTACGTGTAGTAAACCTGTGTTCTATTGCTTTTTTGTAGAAAGGATGGTAAATATTTACATTAACATGTAGTTTGCAATATTTGTAATAAGGAGCTGTTGACAAGTTTTCCTTGTGGTCAGCCTTTTGTAGTTCAGTGCTTCTTCCTGCTTGTCTGTTTAAAATGGTCATCAGGTATAACTTACATATAACTTAAAGCAGTTTGTTTGGTGTTTTTAAATACAGTTTGACACTTCAGGTGCTGTGAATTCTACCAACGGCTAGAAATGTTTCGAGAACCATTGCTGTATTCGTTTGCTCAGCATACAGTAATATTTGCCATGTGATACACTCATGCAAAAATTGGTAAAATACTGTGGAATGAAAAATGTATTTGATTGATGTCTTTTTCACAAGTAATTGCTTACATTTTTCTCTTAGTCTGCTGCTTTTGGTGTAAAAAAAAAATGCTCCACTTGTAACAATTTACTTGTTGGTATTTGTGTGTGTGTGTGTGTGTGTGTGTGTGGTGTGTGTGTGTGTGTGTGTGTGTGTGTGTGTGTGTGTGTGTGTAACTAGCAGCAGACATTTGCAGCATTGCATTTCCGCTGAGCCATTATGCATAACAGACAGAATCTGACTGGCTCAAACACTCTGGTACAATTTTGTCCAAGCATTTGGTAAACGTCGATTCGCTATGGCTGATACTACAATTCACATACATCTCTTCTACTTGAATACTTTTGTAAACAACAATAAATGGTTTTGACTTTCAGACTTTTTATGCCAAAACTGAGATCATAGACCCTCAAAATTTATGAAAGGACCCTAAGAAATATGAAGAGATGGTCCCAAGGACCCTTGAATTTTCAGATCACGGGGGAACTGTATAACATTAATTTTGTTTCACACAGACTACAGGAACCATTTTGTGAGAACATGAATTACAAAAATACATCACCATTTACATCAGTCGAATACATTTTCATTACATTCTATGCATTTATATATCATTGATATAAATGTATTTATCAGCATTTGTGACTCATGGATATATCAGTGCCACAGAGGTAGTCGTTCACGTTTGTGCTGTTTTGGGGTTAAAAGACACTTGTGACGTCACGCTTGCAAAGTTGGAGAAGCAGACGATTGAGGTTTGGAGCCCGGCGAAATAAATGCAGTCAGTGTTTGGTGTCGGCCGAGGTGCGTATTTGTAGTTTTATCAGTTGCAGTTACGATTTTCCCTCACGATGATGCATGTATTTTTGAAGTTTTCCTCCAGAGACAAGTGAATCAGACTTCGATAGCATCCGCCAAACTTGGTGCCACATCAGTTCAAGGCACCAGAACGTGGAAAACTCTTTGAGTTAACGGGGGAGGTCGGATATCAGCGGTTTCTTCGTTATCTTTGAAAATGGACTTCCAAACACCAGGAAAATAGTTGGCCAAAATGCATTTCATCTGCATGAAAGTCCAAATGGTAACTGTGTACAACCAAACTGTGAAATCCTCTTCTTACTGTTATTCGGTCAGCCACAGAAGTGACGCTGAAGTGAATGCTGAAGTTTAGGTCTTTGGTGTTCTTTTTTGTTGTTTTTGTTTCAGTTTTCCCTAAAAATGGCCCGACAGGTGGAGAAGACGGGTGTTTCATTTGACAAGGCACAAGCGAGACGAGTGGTGTACTTGGGTGAAATTGCAAGCAAACTGGGACAAGATTGGTACTGCGCGTTGGCCTGTCGTCAGATTCAGAGATAGCTGTCTTCCTTGTGAAATAGTGAGCTTCCGAAATGTTCCTTTCTGCTGTTTTTACCGTGATCAGCACAACATATGACACATCTTGTCATCTTCAGCATAGCTCAATATCATGATCATTTCAAATACAGTCAGTGCATGCAGTACTTCCGTGGTGCATATATATAGTTAGATAGATTGATATACATTGGCTTTAAGTGTATGGCTACAAGTCAATGCAGAGTTGAGTAAATTGAATGTATAAGCATGCAAGGTCATTCAAATTCAAAGTATGAAACTCTGACTGTAGGAGTATAATGTCGTTGCACATCATGGCATGGCAGCGGCAGAAAAAAGAATTAATTTCATGCACTGAGATGAGCTTTGGTGCAGTCTGTTCTGGTTAGTGTTTTTTTTCCTGTAAATCTGTTGTGTGATTTACTTGTTCTGTTTCAGTTATGAACATACATGGGTTGAGAACAAGTCGGTTACTTCTCTTCTGTCCAATTTCCTGCGCCAAGTATGACCTTTCGGAGAACCACCATCCATCAGACAAACATGTTTGTATACCTGATGATGTCAGTATACTGTGTCTCTACCTCGAACCCTCTGCAAACGTTCAAACTTGATACAAACAGTATGCACTTGAAATGATGACATTACACAACTCCAGCTGTGGGACAGTAACACACAGGTGATGACAGTATGTGCTCATTACAACCTGTCCAGCCAGCTCCCTTTGAATGATGGCACAACACCTGGATTGTGGCAGTTCACACATAGATAGCACGCAGTACAACACAGCAAACCACAACCGCTGCATAGCGGCAGTGAACATCTGCATGAGCGGCAGTGAACATCTGCATAGTGGCAGTGAACATCTGCATATCGGCAGTGAACACTGCATAGCGGCAGTACACAACCTTGACAGCAGTATAATACACTCTGACAATGACAGTACACACTGTTGCGATGACAGTACACGGCTGTATGCCAACAACCTGATGCAGATTGTTCCGTCAACTGATAAGGACAGTACACAGCCCGATAATGACACTGACAATAGACACATATGCATTATGACAGTACACATGAGGATCGTGACAGTGCACAACTAGATCGTGGTAGATCACAGTTTGGATTACACAGCTGGCAGTATACATGCGGACACATCATCAGACAGGAATGCTAAGTTCCATTGTGACCTGTGCCTGTCCGTGTTCGCGGAGCCTGATCACCTGACCCAGCATATGTCCGTGCATGTTGATGAGATGCCGTATAAATGTGAACACTGTGGAGCGGGATTCTTGAACTCGCTGGTCCATACCCTCCACCTACAGAAGATGCATGTCGGTAAAACAAATCATGTCTGCCGGCAGTGTGGCTGTGTCTTTGCTAATTTAGTTGGCCTGACGTTGCACAGGAAAAGACAGGATTGCCAAACAGTTCATGCCAAAGACAGCAAACAAGGATCAGATGATTGTCTGTCAGACACTGAGGCAGTGACCTCAGAACACTCAAGTCATGTAAAGGACAGATACAGCGGTAAACTGTCGTTGCGGAGGAGGAAAGGTAGAAGTGGATGTAAGCTGAAGTGTGAATTATGTCCAGCTGAGTTTATCTCGCCATATTATTTGAAGCGACACCAGCTGACCCACACAGGACGGAGGACGTTTGGTTGTCAACAGTGCGGTGCTGCGTTTTCCCAGATGGCCCACCTGGTCATCCACACTCGCTCACATGCATCAGCTCCACCTTTTCAGTGTGGTGTGTGTCACCGGACATTTGTGTCATCGCCTGGGCTCGCCAAACATAAATGCCCACCTGAACCAAAGGAACCAGACACACAACACTGCTGTCAGAAGTGTCAGTCCAAATTCGCTACATCTTTGCAGCTGACAATTCACTCGCGCAGGAAATGCGGGACAACACCGATAAAAACAGAGTCGTCTGAAATGACAACACCAGTTGAAACAGAGTCATCAAAATTGATGCCACAGGTAAAAACAAAGTCCTCGGAAACACGCAGTAAGTCATCTCTAGCGTCGACAGAAAGTGAGGAGTCAACTTCCGAGCAAAGGCCGTACAAATGTCAACACTGCTGTGCCAGTTTTGCGTACGCTGACCACCTCAACATACACCTCCATAAGCACACTGGACGGAAGACATACAAATGTCCACATTGCAAGGCAGAGTTTGGTCAGTCATCCCACCTCAAGTCTCATCTGCGTGCACACTCGGAGGCGAGGAAGATTCAGTGCCAGTACTGTGGCAAGTTGTGTTCCTGCTCAAGTCAACTTGCCCAACATTTGAACAGTCACACAGGGGAAACATCATTCAAGTGTGACATTTGTCAGGCAACATTCAGGTATTTGAGGTCCTACAACTCACACATGAAGACACACACTGGTGAAGATTCCTGCCTCTGCGAGAAATGTGGTCTCACCTTCGCAGCAACAAATAACTTTCGACGCCATTTGCTGACACACACTGGACAACGACCCTATGTCTGCTCACTGGTAAGTTACTAAACACAAAAAGGCAGGCTGCCGAGTTCAATGGATATTGGAGTCATTTTAACATATCTTCGCTATTTCTTTTCAGGTATGTCATCATGATAAAGATAGGGTGTTTTAAAAACACCCACGATGTACATGCAGTGTGTAAGTTTTTCGGCGATGCATGGTAAAAGTTAAAGGTAGAGTACAGGGATATTGCACGTGCAGTGCCTTTTTAAAAAAAAGGAGAGAAAAAAGCAGTCAGGAAACTATTCTCGAGAGGGCCTCGCTACTGCTTGATCCTCGATTCCCCAGGAATATGGACGATATAGTTGACTTATGCAAATGGTAGAGGTTGTAAAAGTTGTAGAGGTCGCCAAAAAGCCCTTGAGTTGGGGACTACATGTACAATGTACTGCCCAAAATGGTGGTGATTGAACACCTGGTCAGTAGCATTGGAAGCTGACGTGCAGGGCAGCAGTCCTGGCTGGAAATCACCAAGTCAGATAACAAACGGTCTTCACTTACAGCGCTGGGTGTGATGTATGTGTGCAGAAATGCTTCAGTAACTGATGCACGGTATTTTTAATAATAATGATAGTACATAGTACTCTCCAAGTGCTAAGGATATGCTGCGCTTAACCTTCCGGCTACATCGTGGGTAAAAAGTTGCACACACATTGCTTTAGATGAACGTATCTCGGTCAATATTTAGGTCACACCTTTGAAATTTCATGACTTTGTCAATAAATGGTTTGACTATGTTCATGCCAAAAATTGTGTTTTTTAACTTGTAATTAGCAGAGTAATTAAACAATAAATAAGAACAAGTTGTGAATTGCCTATATAAAAACCATGGGTAATTTGTTTCCCACGATGTAGGACTAGGAATAAGCTGCAATCTGCCTACATAAAAACCATGGGTAATTTGTTTCCCACGACGTAGGACTAGGAATAAGTCGAAAATTACCTATGTAAAAACCATGGGTAATTTGTTTCCCACGACGTAGGACTAGGAATAAGTCGAAAATTACCTATGTAAAAACCATGGGTAAGTTGTTTCACACGATGTAGGACTAAGCAGTTTTTTAGCGACGTAGCGGGAAGGTTAAAGCACACACACACACATCTCATGGTGTTGTGTTTCCTTCATAGATATACAATGATAGTTACGTCTCGCATCGGTCTGCTTCACCTTACTACAAGGAAAGTAAGTATCTATAGGTGCTTCATCTTATGATGTGCTGCTTGTTGTTTTCAGTGTGGGAAGTCCTTCACAGATCCCTCCAATGTCAGCAGACACATGCAACATGTCCATGCTGGCCTCAGGCCCCATCAGTGTCCTCACTGTGAGAAAACCTTTCAAAGCATCACCATCCTGAAAATACACCTGCGGACACATACCGGAGAGAAGCCCTACAAGTGTGAGCTATGTGATGCAGCCTATAACAACGGCCAGAGTTTGCAGCTTCACGTTCGCACCCACACAGGAGAAAAACCATATCAATGTTCATACTGCGGGCGAGCGTTCTCAACTGGTTCTAACCGCAGGGCACATGAGAGGACACACAAGGAGCACAAGGAACTCATGAAGCTAGTGTAGATAATATAGGTTTTCAGTTGTCCAGGGACACACACACACACACACACACACACACACACACACACACACACACACACACACAAAGTTCTACAACAGCAAGAAAATCGACAAGAAGGGATGAAACACAATCTGTATTAAGATCGAGACAATGGTTCAAATATGTTTGCCCCACGACTAGTTTCACCACAGACCCATTCTCAGCCCTGTTGCTGGTGGAGTGGCAGGTTTCGTGTGTGTTTGTGTGTACATGTGCATGTGTGTCTGTCTTGTGTCAGTACGCGTTGCATACTTGTGTTTTATCAGTATGGTTCAGACTGTATTGTGAAGCGCCTTGAGCTCACCTTGTGGGGATACTGCGCTGTATATGAATGTTATTATTATTGTTGTTATTATCATTATTATGATTATTGTTGTTGATACAGATTTATTTTCCGGGGACGGTGGTTTGAAGGAGAACACTTGTTTGTTGACTTCACTCAGCTTTATCGCATCATATGATAGGATTTGAACGTACTTCACAGTTGATGGACTTGACTGCAAACTGTGTACATTGTTACTGCACTTTGATAAGTGATTTACTCATTACAACATTCGCCCTTTGCTGCATGTAATGCAACATGTGCCATGTGCAACAACTATATAAAAGTAAATACTGTTGTACGAACCGTGAAATAATTCTGTGTCGTCTTTTTTTCTGGCTTTGCTTGGGTGGTTGTGGCTGTGGGTTTGTTGTTTGTGTCACGTACCACACATTTTCACATGTTGATTGAGAGAATATTGTGGGTGGGTGTTTGTGAGTTGAACATCTTTTTCCACCAAGTATGGAATACTGTTATAATCAGTATCAGCTAGAAGTTTTTATAAGACTCAGCAATATACAGCCTTCACAAAAAGTTAAGGACCACTTGCAAATATCATTCAACTTTTGTCGTGGTGGCATGCTGGTGTAGTGCTGAACATCGCTGAAACGGCGGCTTATGTAGGCAAACAAATGAGCACAGTTTATAACCAGGGATGCATTCTTTGACCTGCATCTCATTTTTGCCCCAGGTATTGCTCACTGAACACTGAAACTCGGTCTAGTTTTGCTGAAATTGCAGATTTTCAAACGCGCCAAGCATGCTGTGTGACGCACACGTGCCATCCACACAGTGGTCGCCATGTTCACTAATTATCCCTTAAACTTGCTACCGAATTTTACGGGAAAAATCTTATTCGTTTATTTTTTCTGATTTTTTGAAACTGTCACCCATTATGTTGACTGGTCCTTAACTTTTTGTGAAGACTGTATGTTTAGCTTTGACTTTTAGTCATACGGTCACTTCACACACACACACACACACACACACACACACACATGCACATATTATGCGTATGATGATGATGATGATGGAGACTTGATATAGCGCACGGCTCCACCCTAACTGAGTGCTTAGGGAGAGGTTTTGAAAGGAATGATAATTAAAAAATTAAAAATAAAAACCCTGCAGATGATTACTGGCGCGAGTCCCACTCGGGGCAAAGAATTTTTCCTTCCCGTCTATGGCACCATTCATTCGGGCCGATCATCGGGGGTTCTCTCCGGGTTCTCCGGCTTCCTCCCCTCTGCTTTGGAAATGTCCAGCCCACCAAATTTGAAAAATGCAATTCTAAATTCCAAAATTTAAGCTGAACTGACCCTTCGCACCACGTGATTGTAATGTGTTTATGTCCAGTGTGTGAGAGAATGCGTGTGATTCATGTGAGCGTGCGTGTTGGGTTCAGTTCGCGGTGCTTTGAGCCGATTCATGAAATTGGGTAAAGTGCCTATACAATACTCATTATTATTATTTCTAACCTTTACCTTCGGCTGCAACGTTTTTCTCCGTCACCTCCCTCCAACTACACCTATGGCCCTACCCCCGAAAGCCAACCTACAATGCTTGTTGTATATTACTGTATGAGACTGAAATTTTCGATTCGTATATACATTGTTGGGTGCCACGCAAACAGTATAGCTTATACAGGGAAATGGTGAAAAATCCCCAACCACTTGTCAAGTTGTGTGTTTCTACAAATTACTTTGTAGTTCTTGAAATGACTGAGTGAGAGTTCTGCTGGCAACACTGTAACACTATCACTGATCGTCAGGAGAGGCTAGCATACACAGTACGCCTAGTAATACTTATATACATCGCAGTGGTGGGTAATCAAAATGGGGGGCGAGTGTTTCTGATGCTACTCTGTTTTAAAAGTTTAAACCATGATTGCTCTCCCATATGGCTGGCACACACACGTGTGTATGTGTGTGTGTGTAAACTTATTGTAAAACGCTTTGAGCCAGCTTCTGTTGGGATGATGGGATATGGTATTATCATTATTAGTATCATTATGAATTAGGGTGCTTCACGAGAGTGTCAAAGTCAGTATGTGTGTGTGTGTGTGAGAGAGAGAGAGAGAGAGAGACAGAAATTGTGAGATTGTTGGGTTTCTATAGTAATACTAGTGTACTGCTGTGTGTGTCTGCATTTGTCAGGTTAACGTTGAAGTTTTCTCCAATTTCAGTTGTCATAACTTGTGACGTCATAGCTGGTTGTTGTCTCATCTCAGTCAGACGATACTGTTTATCACACACACACACACACACACACTCCGATTCAGAATGCTTTAAGATGTAGTGCGTTATGTCCGAGATTACAGTCATCAACGAAATATTTGAAGCACGGTTTTCTGGTTGGTTTGTTTGTTAATACTCCAGGACCTCGATACTTTCACTTGTGTCAATGGAGAGAGCGTTCATTTCCGCTTTCTGTAGCGTGACCATTGACCGGTTTACTCATGACCTCGATTTTTAATTAATATTTTTCCGACCAAGAATGGGTCGGTTGCCTATCCCATCCTTCTCTTATTGTGCCGCCAGTAAAGAAAAGACAACTCAGCTCTGCTTTCTGTGGCTTTTGATGCCGTGCCCACCCTTTGCTCACCACCTTTGATTTGTCACGTGTAGTTTCCTAGCTACAAACGTTTTGCGAAAGAATTTTATTCGAACGCATTTAAACAAACAACCTGCTCACTGCAACAGTAGGGTCACCAGACTGGAAGACATAATACATGAACAAATATGCTCATATGTTTTAAGTTTGTCAAGTGCATGCGGCTGTTGTATGAAAAATATAATTATAAGCTGTAGCGGACACTGTAGGTCTCACACCCATGAAAAATCCTACCAACAGTTTTGGGACTTACACAACCGCTCAGATAACACTTTACAATTACATCCCCTTAAGTTGACAGGATTTTTCGTGGGTGTGGGACCTACACCGTCTGCTACACCTTATATAGAAGTATTTGATACAACAGCCGCATGCATCCACAGCATGATGCCTCACGCCCCCCCCCCCCCCAACCTGGCCGCGCTATCGATGGCGGAGTCTAATTTTAAGCCAATCGGGGAAAGCTTTTTTTTTTTTTAGATGTCCGCCGCTTATATAAGTGGGGTCGCGCGACAGACAGATGACGGTGGTCGTAAGAAGAAGTGTCTTAAAAATTGTCAGTTATCAACTAGTGTGGTGTAGCCGGCCAGTGTTTCCTGAGTGTACTATTCAGTTTCACTGTTTGCGACGCCAGTAGGCTCACAACCAACTTACTACTCAGTTTCACTGTTTGCGACGCCAGTAGGCTCACAACCAACTTACTACTCAGTTTCACTGTTTGCGACGCCAGTAGGCTCACAACCAACTTACTACTCAGTTTCACTGTTTGCGACGCCAGTAGGCTCACAACCAACTTACTACTCAGTTTCACTGTTTGCGACGCCAGTAGGCTCACAACCAACTTACTACTCAGTTTCACTGTTTGCGACGCCAGTAGGCTCACAACCAATTAACTTACTACTCAGTTTCTTCACTCCTAGGTCGTGGGTGATATGGGGTCGTGGTGACCAGTCTGTCAGGCTGTTTTTGTTTTTTTCCTCTCAGGAATTCGAGAAACTATCACAGCGATAAAAATTGCGACGTCCTACAACAGATGCTTAAATCACTTACACTGTTGTTCATACAAGATAACCTAGTTGTATATATACGGCCCATTGATCTGTCTGTGAGCATGAAGTGTGAATAAGCATGATTGTGTGTGTGTGTGTGTGTGTGTGTGTGTGTGTGTGTGTGATCACAAAGTAAACCCTTGAAATGAATGAAATGGAATATATCCACATTGACTTCTGCCTGGTAACCTGCATGCTGTTTGTTTCCTGCATGAGTGTGACTGTTTGTTTCCTGCATGAGTGTGACTGCAAGAGCGTGCGTGGAAGCTACGACTGAGCACATGCTGTCCTGCATCGCTTCTCCGGCCACACACCACATCCCGACAGGGACAGGCCTGTAACATTCACACGTTCCATCCGTCACAATTGTGTAAACCCGCACACTGCAGTGTTCTCAAATATGCAAATGCAAGCGTATCTGTACGCACAAAACCCTTAAAAGGACACCAAATTTGAGCAAAGCACGTCACCATTCCGTGTTGGAGTTGCGTAACAATGTACTACATCTTTCATGTTGAAAGGCTGTTATTATGCATCATGCAGTGTAGAAAGTAATAATAATAATAATAATGAGTATTGTATAGGCGCTTTACCCAATTTCATGAATCGGCTCAAAGCGCCGCGAACTGAACCCAACACGCACGCTCACGTGAATCAGACACATTCTCTCACACACTGGACATAAACACATTACAATCACGTGGTGCGAAGGGTCAGCTCAGCTATTTAGATTTCGGAATTCAGAATTGCATTTATATTTCAAATTTTGTGGGCTGAACATTTGAAAAAGCAGAGGGGGAGGAAGCCGGAGTACCCGGAGAGAACCCCCGACGATCGGCCCGGATGAACGGTGCCACATACGAGAAGGAAAAATTCTTTGCCCCGAGTGGGACTCGAACCCCTGACCTCTCGCATTGGTGACAAGTCTCTTAACCACTAGACCACCGATCGCCAGTGTAGAAAGTGAAATACACCATCACAGCCACCACCCACCAACAACGTTACAACAGTCAAGGAAAGATAAACATAGACTTCGAATGCTCATTTATTTCTCCTTTGGTGAACATTCAATTTATGGATAATTTCATATGACTTTCACTTTCAGCAATGTAAAATCAACATACCATTTGGCATTTTGCAAATGTTAAGATTATTGTATTATCTGCAACAAAATGTTGCATATTGTATGCGTTGCAAACAAGGGATGCTGTTAGTGTGTGTGTGTGTTCAACTTCGTGTGTGTGTGTATAAGTTCTGTCTTTCATCTGAACACTAGCTTCATTTGTTTATTGTGTGTTTTCTCGTGTGCCCTGAGGTTAGACTGAGTTGAGAACGCTCGTCCGCAGTATGAACACTTAAATGGTTTTTCTCCTGTGTGTGTTCGAATGTGAACCTGCAGACTCTGGCCGTTGTTGTACGCTGCATCACACTGCTCACACTTGTAGGGCTTCTCTCCTGAATGTATGCGCTTGTGAACTGTCAGGGCGCCGGTGGATTTGAAAGTTTTCTCACAGTGAGGACACTTGTAGGGTCTGACTTCAGTGTGAGTCAGCAGGTGCTTCTTGCAACTTGACGGATGGCCAAACGACTTGCCACACTGAAAAAGACAGGTAATGCGTTGATAATAGTGACATACTGTAGTGTATCATTGCTGACACAAACAAAATTCCTACACACAAAATGCATGGTCAAAATTAGGGTATGAAGGTGGCCTGATTCGAGTACAACTTCCCACACTTAAACAGGCACATGTTGACAACATCCTAAACTGAACTGATCTGACAAAAGTTAGGATGCACAACTTAATATTGGTTAGCCCAACCTTGAAGTTCACTCACCTGACTAAAAAAATTAATGTATCCCTATCTCAGTCAGGAAAAAAAAAAAAATGAAAAGTAAAAGAAAGCCAACCAAATGCTCATTGTATTTGTAGTTGAATTACCATTATTATTATTATTATTATTATTATTATTACCACTGTCAGATAACACAATGCTCTCTGGTTTAACCTTCACCATACAGCAAAGGCTTGCCGATGGTTAACCCCCTACATGACAAATCAGTCCTAATTATTTTGGACTTACCCAAGGTAAAACTCTGAGACTACCAACTACAGGTAACTTAAGTTCAATGTACCTGAGGGCAACTGTAGGGGCGTTGTCCAGTGTGTGTTTTCAGGTGAGTTCGCAAATTATTTGACTGAGCAAAAGCACGGCCACACTCCTGGCAGAGATAAGGTTTTTCACCAGTATGTGTCCTCACGTGTCTGTTGTAGTCCCTCGAGTCAGTGAATGCTGCTTCACAAATGTCACACTTGTATGGTTTTTCCCCAGTGTGAGTCATCATATGTTTAGCGAGTTGACATTTGAAGGAAAACATCTTGCCACACACTTGACACTGGATCTTCTTGCGCTCAGGGTGTGTTCGGAGATGAGACTTGAGGCGAAACAATCGATCAAACTCGGCCTTGCACTGTGTACATTTGTACAATCTTTGCTCACGACTTGACTCCTTACTTTCTGCCAACGCTTGAGACGACTGATTGGGCGTCATCGTTTCAGAGGGCTTACTGGGTGTAACTGTTTCAGAAGGCTTACTGGGCGCCATTGTTTCAGAAGACTCTGATTTTATAGGTGTCGTCCCACACTGCTCGCGCGACGAGTGAATCGTCTGCTGCAGTAATGTTGCAAATTTTGCATGTGAGCGAGTGTGGCTGACCAGGTGGGCCATCTGGGAAAACGCAGCACCGCACTGTTGACAACCAAACGTCTTCTCTCCTGTGTGGGTCAGCCTGTGTCGCTTCAAACGATATGCTTCGTTGAATGCAGCTCCACATAATTCACACTTCAGCTTACGTCCTGCTTTACCTTTTCTCCCGGATCTCAGTTTACCACTGTCTCTGTCCTCTGTATGACTTGAGTGAACTGATGTCGCTGCCTCAGTGTCTGAGAAATGATCGGCAGATGCACGTTTCTTTTCTACAGCATCAACTTTCTGACAATCCTGTCTCTTCATGTGATGCATCAGGCCAATTAGATTGGCAAAGACGCAGCCACACTGCTGACACTTGTGAATTGTTTTGCCCACGTGCATCTTTGTCAGATGGAGGGTCAGGATTGGTGACTTTAAGAATCCTGCGCCACAAAGTTCACACTTGTACGGCAACTCATCATTGTGCACAGACATGTGCTGGGTCAGGTGATCAGGCTCTGTGAACACCGACGGACACAGCTCACACTTAAACTCTTCTTTTTTGTCCGACGACGTGTCCGGATGAGTACCGTCAAAATCCAAATGTGCACTGCCATAATCCTGACGTGTACCATCATAATCCATGTGTGTACCGTCAGTGTCATTATCAGGGTGTGTACTGTCATTATCAGGAGTTGACGGAACAATCTGCATCAGGTTGGGCGCATACAGCCGTGTACTGTAATCGTGAGAGCGTGTACTGCCGCTATCCAGGTGTGTATTGTTGCTATCCTGGTGCGTGCTGCCACTATCCTGGTGCGTGCTGCCACTATCCTGGTGCGTGCTGCCACTATCCTGTTGTGTACTGCCACTATCCTGGTGCGTGCTGCCACTATCCTGTTGTGTACTGCCACTATCCAGGTGTGTGCTGCTGCCAGCTTGGTGTGTAGCGTCATACACAGGGTGTGGCTGGACAGGTTGTGGTGGGTACACGCTGTCAGTGTCAGTGTGTTTACTGCCAACAGTGTTATCAATGGAGTGTTTACTGTCACTGTTCAAGTGTGTACTGTTTGCATCAAGGGTTGACCGGAATGTCTGCAGTCTGTTGAAAGTAGATACACGTGTACTGGAATCATCAGGTAGACTATCATGTACATCCCACAGGCTGACCTTCTCTCTCCGGTTGGACTTGGTGCAGGAAATAGAGAGAAGGGACATAACTGACTTGTTCTCTGCCCATGTAAGTTCATAGCTGAAACAGAACATATATGAATCTTACATTAAATTTGCAGAAAAAAGGCTAATCAAACCAAACCCTACCTAGGTTCATCTGCATTGTGTCATTCTTTCAACCGAGCAGCGTGTGTTCAACCATTTCTAAAGTTTCATTTACTATACTTCATTTGTCTCTGCTCAACCTCTCTTACTCTCACGGCGATTGCATTTGTATTGCATGGCATGTCATTCATTGGAAACTCACTATTTGACAAGGAAGACGGCTATCTCAGTGTCTGATGTCAGGCCGCGGGCAGTACCAATCTTGTCCCAGTTGCTGGCCATATCCCCCAGGTACACCAGTCGCCTTGCTTGCTTGTCAAACTTAACACTCGTCTGCTCCAATTGTCCAGCCATTTTCATGGACAGCTAGAAAAAAGAAACTAGCATGAGTCACAGCATAACTTTAGTGTATGGCTGGTCGACAGTAAGTGTTTCCCAAGTCGACCGTACATATCTGACCGCATCAAGTTGATCTATGTGATGGATTGAGTAAACCCAACAGAAAAGCATTGCACACCCGTCCGCCCCCATGCAATTGTACACTGTTTTGTTCAAGATGAAATCACATCTGGTCGAATTTTTACGTTTCTTCGACTACTTCTGTGCTGTACGTATCTTGCTACTGATGTTAATTTTTTTAGTGTCTGACTCACTAGTTAACAGTAACACACGTCAAGTTGTTTGTGGTATGCAGATCAATCACCAAAAAACTTTCACTGCTTGTGATGTACGTGTTGATTACGGTACATGTACCTGCGTTTGTAAGTTGTGAACTAATGTCCAAGCTAGTTAAGCTTACGGTACATGTACTGAAGATTTTAGAACTAGAAGCCGAAACAGTACTGTGAAGCGAAGTAACAACCTCAGTGTGATGACCGGAAGCCATGTCGTTTTCTTTGTTTCCGGTAAGGTGTGGAGTCATTAATGTCATTGCGTCCGATTCAACTTAGACGGAAAAACACTCAAAATACATGCATCAGCGTAAGAGATATTATAATGGTAATTGATGACCTACAATCACGCACCTCGGCCGACTGTAATCCTTGGCATGCATTCACTATCGCTTCTGTCTGGTCGTCCAACTTGGAAGCGTGACGTCACAAGTATGAGTGCCGATTTACCCCAAGACAGAATGAATGTAGCCTGCCATATATCCAAGACATGTATACAGCTCGGACGCAACAACAAAGGAGGGGGTCGCACGGATTACGGAATGTATAACAAATGTTGACGTACATTATGTATCTCAACATTAACGTTTGCCCTCATCACTAAAAAACTTTGTCAACTGGGCCATGTTGGTTAAAATTTGGGCCAACAACGCACAGCACTAGAGTGACTGGAGCCGGACAGCACAATGACGGGATGGGACAGCTATATATATACCCTGCCGGAACAGTCCAGCTAACACTATTCAATCTAGTCACACTGTCGGATCAGCTACATCTGAAACAGATCCACTTCACGCAGTTGGAGGGATTACATGGGCAATGTTTTGGAGTAAGCACCATGTTTTATTCCCCCCCCCCCCCCCCCAGGTTAGGGGTCAAACTCACACAGCTTTGCATGAAATGTGAGAGTGAGAATCAGCCCACTTGGCCATCCTGGTAATTGCCCTCAACTGGCTGTTCATTTTTCTATTTGGAAAGTTGTTTTTCAGTGCAAGGCAAATATTGCAACTGAAACCATTCACTGTTTCCACCATTTTTTTTTTTTTTTTGGGGGGGGGGGGGACCAACAATATAAAAACAACTGATGGGTTTTGATGTTGTCATTGTTGGTTTTAGTTGTTGTTTGATCCAGTGCATCAGAGTGTACATTGTGTCAAAGAGTTGGTCACAACCACCAATCACAACTGACATTACCTGAGTAGAAAAGGAAAGATGTGCAAAGAATATGAATGATCATTTACTTCTTCATTCGTGTACATTACATGGATAATGCTGTATGATTTACAGTCAATTCACACACACACACACACGCACACACACACACACGCACACACACACACATGTATACAAGCGCCTGCCATTTCAAC
>JACVVK020000364.1:0-142500 GCA_018292915.2 Batillaria attramentaria
ATTGCCATGAAAAAGAAGAGAGTGTCATAGCTTCTGTCGATATTTCAGATGAGAGAGGAAACAGCAATATCCCAGATCAGAAAACTGCATATACCAGCAGTCAGGCCTTGCACGAAGAAACACGAAATCTTTCCGGATCGCAAAGTGATAAGATAGCTGACCTTCTCCTTACCGTTGGTGCTGATTGTAATGCTGTAGATAACAAAGGTCGTACACCTTTACACCTGGCATGTCACCAGGGTAACTATGCAGCAGTGGCATTACTCACCGCACGATCTAACATTGATGCCAAGGATCAGAATGGACGTACAGCACTGCATCTGGCTTGTCAACATGGTCATAGACAGATTATGGAGCAACTTCTCCGCTCAAAGCCTACACTGGAGACAATGAATAACACACTTCACTGGGCGTGTAAGTACGGTACTGGTGCAGCAGTCGACATGTTGATTAAGTTCGGTGCCGACATTGAAGCAGAAGTTGAGGACGGACTCAGACCACTTCATGCGGCTAGTGGGAAGGGAAACGAGGAGGTTGTACGGATTCTCCTCAATCGTGGCGCCGATGTGAATGCAAAAATTCGGTTGGGATCAAGGCCAATTGATTTTGCAAAACGCCACGGCCATAAAGAAGTCGTCAAATTATTACAACAAGCGGAGAAAAAGGAGAAAAAAAGAAGCAATAAAACTAGTAAGCCGGCAGATCCTGTGTAAGGAATCGCTGCGGCGGAGTTTGGCACTCTTTTCGTTAGTCACGTGCCTGTTGAGTTCGCATGCTTTTTCACACTCCAGTGCGGGTAGCACTGGAGTTTCATGTAGTACAGTCGAACACGCTTAAGTCGAATTCGCAGGGGAAATGGATTTTTGTTCGACGTATCCGAAGTTTGACTTATCCGTGAGACGACGGATAAGGTCGAATTTCGACTCTAGCTTCGAGTTCAGCGAGTTGCACCTTTTCACCCCCTGATTCGGTTTGGAAACTGAAATTTATTTTTCCTTGTCAACATGAGCTTACTGCTGCTGCGTTGATATAGTTCGCCCCCTTGTGTCAATTACACCTGCTGTAAATGCACTGCGACCGTCTGAACAACATAGCGATTGCACCATTACCACAAGGTAACCCCCACCCTAAACCGATACAAGCAGGCGAACTCTACTAAATGAGCGTGGATGCGTTTGAATAGTTTGCCCAGTACGGCCCAGGGGTGCGAACTATACTGAGCCTTACTGCTAGGATTTGTTATATTCAATACGCTCGTGTAAGCTGCCATGTCATCGAATCTCCGTAGCTATTTTGTTCACTTTGAGTTCACTTTGAGTCCAGAGTATTGGCTTGGTCTTACCATAGTCACACATGCAATGCAGAGGAAGGAGAAAGCCAAGTTTTTCTGATGGCTGTTTCGTGCTGACATGAAAGCTGCCTGGCACCAAACGGTGATAAGTTTCCAGCTTATGTTTTCTTCTTCTTTTCTAGGTTCACTGACTCTTATTCTGCCTGTAAGATCAACAGCGTCATCTTTGTGTGAGTGTGTGTGTGTGTGTGTGTGTGTGTGTGTGTGTGTGTGCGCGCGCGCGCGCGCGTTCGCAGTCATATGATCGCATGTGCTTAATAAATTCTAGTGCAACGTCATATAAACACACGCAGTCAAATAGCAGAAAGATCCAACTCTAACGGCACCAATCGGCAAACTCTCTCTCTCTCTTTCTCTTTGTCTCTCTCTCTCTCTCTCTTTCACACACACACACACACACACACTTCACACACCAGGAATCACTGACTGCTTACCCTCCGAATACGACGGCAAATCACCTTCTTAACACTGGCGACAGAAAACCTCAGAGATAAGGGGCACATGGTCAGATCGCACGCCTAGCTCTGTTCTTGCACGTGTTTCTCGCCAATCTCGTGTTCTACCACCCACAACCAGCCCAAAGGCCCCAGGACATATAACACTGTCAACCTGTACTTGCACGGAAACTGTAAAATCTCCGTGCAAGCCGTGTTTTGGCGCTGATGCATCAGAAGGACAAAAAGAAATTCCCGTGCCAGCGACTGGTACGACTTATCCGAGGCTAAAATTGCAGATTTCGCTTGACATAACCGAGTTTTGACTTATCCGTTTTTGAGTACTCGTTCGACTTATCCGTGGAAAATTTAGTCATACAAAGAGCAAGTTTGGCCGGGAAAAACTTTTTGCTTCGACGTATCCAAAGTTCGACTTAAGCGTGTTTGACTTAAGCGTATGGGTCTGTATATCCAAGAGTATCTTCACATTAGTCCCGTTAAGCACAGTCATGTACAAAGGCCAGTCGGAGCCATCAGTCTGTTACTCGTTGCATCCCGCAACCTGCAGGCTTTGTACAATTCAGCTGTCGCTTGTTACGTCCTATTAAAACGTGCGTGACCAGTGCTTTTCCAATGGGGAACCTTTTGTTTGTCCCTCAGCTGTCCGCCAGGTATCCATGGTATCTCCGTTGTTTTGACCAGCATGTGTACCACGTGATACGCAAAGTACAAGAGCTCCACAAGGGCGACTGTAGGAACTAGCCTATCTAGCGATATCGTCACCAATTGTCTTGATCTCGTCCCTCGTATCGTATATCCTGTTTCACGCTAACGGTAATAAGGCGTGTTCTTATTTTTTCCTCTCCTTTATGATGGGAACCCACACGAGGAAAGCTAGGGTCTGCCGCTTCTCACTCTACACGGCAATAGGTTCCCCGATAGCTCTACGTTTACGGTTTCCTTAATTAGTTAATATCTGGTTAGGCCCATCTCCTTGCCCAGCTGAATAAATATTCAAGCGAGGAACAGCAATGAAACATTCTCAGAGACAAGCATTCACAGAGATCGGAATCAGTCCTGACCATAGACTCAATACAGCTTCTGCAAAAAATATGGCGGGCGTAGTCAAACCGGCGTGACATTCAGTAATACCAAACTTCAAACGACAGAGCAGACAATAGTACTGGCAAATAATGCAAACGTCATAAAGGCGCACAACTGAGACAGCATCTCTGAGAGAAAACTGTCCTTTTTAAACTTTGCCCGCCCGGAGCCAGTTCACGCAATATGCACATTGACTTGGGTACATGCAGTAATGGCTATTAGTTGATTTTTAAGGGGCGGTTTAACGCCCTTTTCCACAACATACGGGTGATATCAAAGACGGGGCAACGATGAAAACGTCAGCACAAATATTTGGCCCCAGCCGGGATCGAACTCACGACCCGAGCATTAGACTGAAGTCCAACGCTCTACCATTCGGCCACCCCGGCTCCCCAGTTGATTTTTTAATGCGCTTACCAATAACAGTGTCCAACGCAAACGTGACTGTTTTGTATTATTTTATTATTTTTGCTCAGACTAGTACAGGATAATATGAGTGAAAAAAGTGAGTGTTAAAACTGAATAGATGTTGTAAACCACATCACTATCGGAACATCGCCCAAAGCAAAACTGATGAGATTACTAAAATACGACACAGAGCTGATCCAAACGGAACGTGCACGTTCATTTCAGTTTGAAATTTGTGTCAACGAAGAGAAAGTTTTGCCCCCCCCCCCCCCCCTCCCTTCTTTTGCATCGCTGATTGCTTCAGAGAACAAGGTGGTGTTCAGGAAATCGATTACTGTGTAATTTTCGACTTTCAGTTTGTTGTGAATATGTCATTTTGGGTCAGCATAATATTGCATGTGTCATACAAATGTTAAGATGTGTGTGTGTGTGTGTGTGTGTGTGTGTGTGTGTGTGTGTGTGTGTGTGTGTGTGTGTGTGAGATGATGATGATGATGATGATAAAATCTTTAATTTTCTTTGTTTTGTTTTTCAAAATCTTGTCGGACATGTCATCAAGACGCCTGATGCTTGAATAAACTACCCTCTACCCCCCCCCCCCAACACCGCGCGTGTGTGTGTGTGTGTGTGTGTGTGTGTGTGTGCGAGAGAGAGAGGGGGGGGGGGAGGGGAGCCAAAGGAACCTAAACATAATGACATGTTATCGTGAAAACACAGGTAGCAAACAAGAAGAACACAGTGCGACACACGTATCAGTCACAGTAACAAGCATAAGCTATCATTATTTTCATTGCTGTGTGTGTAACATTGCCATAATTACAACACCGATAAAACTTGCACAATAACTGTCGCAACACTCAAAATCACTCCACACGATTTTATTTTGCAAAACATAATTTTTGGCTCACTTGTGTAACAAAGTGAGTCTATGTAATAACCCTCCGTCGTCTGTGTGTGTGTGTGTGTGTGTGTGTGTGTGTGTGTCCGCAGTAAACCTTAACATTGGCCTTTTCTCAGGATCTACAAATAGCAGAGGTACCAAACTTGGCATGCTGATAGACAGCCATAAGACCTTTCAAAATGTACCATACTGATTGACCTTGACCCAAGGTCAAGGCCACTAAAGCTGTCTGTTTGGAAATATTACATTGGCAATTTCTCAGAATCTAGAAAAGCCAGAGACATCAAACTTTGCATTGTGATAGACACTGACAACACCTTTACTGACATACCTGTAATCAGTGACTTTGAGTCAAGGTCAAGGCCGTACAAGCTGTTTTGCGGAGAACGTACCAAAACCTTAACATTGGCATTTTCTCAGAGACAATAAAAAGCAGAGGCACCAAACTTGGTTTGTTGATAGACAGCCTTAAGACCTATCAAAACATATCATATGGATTGACCTTGACCCAAGGTCAAGGTCACTAAAGCTGTGTGTTTGGAAATTTTGCATTCATGGCATTTTCTCAGAATCTAGAAAACCAAGCGAAATCAAACTTTGCATGGCGATAGACATTGACAACACCTTTACTGACATACCTGTATTCAGTGACTTTGAGTCAAGGTCAAGGCCATACAAGCTGTTTGCAGAAAAGCTTCCAAAACCTTAACATTGGCTCTTTCTCAGAAACAATAAACAGTAGAAGCACCAAACCTGGCTTGCTGATAGACAGCAGTAAGACCTCCCAATACATACCATTTTGAATGACCTTGACTGAAGGTCAAGGTCATTAAAGCTGTCTCATTGGAAATTTAAAATTGCCATTTTCTCAGAATCTAGGGGTACCAGAGGCATCAAACTTTGCATGGTGATAGACATTGACAAAGCCTGTACTGGCATACTAGTACTCAATTTCCTTGAGTCAAGGTCAAGGCCATTCAAGATGTTTTGCGGAAACTTTAACGTAAGCATTTTCTTGGAAACAACAGAAAGCAGAGGCACCAAACAAGGTACAATGATAGACAGAAATGAGACCTATGCAGACATACGCTTTTGAATGACCTTGACTCCAGGTCAAGGTCATTACAGCTGTCTGTTGTGAAATTTTACATTACCATTTGTACAGAAACTACAAAACTAGAGCTATCAAACTTGGCATAATGATAGTCATTGATAAGTTCTTACAGATCTCATTCAAATGACCTTGACCCAAGGTCAAGGTCATACAAGCTGTCCTGCGAAAACTGTTATATTGCCATTTTCCGTTTTCTTAGGAACTGTCAACACAAGAGACACCTTACTTCAGTGATAAGAGTTTTACAAACATACTCTTTTGAATGTATCTGACCCATCTCACAAGTGAGCCAAGGAGGCTTTGCTCCTCTAGTTATACCTTTTACACACAATTTGTCACCAAAAATCGGACACAGTTTCTGCTCTCACTCTATTCTACTGCTGAGCGTTACTGCGCCGGGCAAACACAAAACCCAGTGAATCGATGAAATTCCTGCTTTCAAGGTCTCCAAATAGAAACATTCGGGAAACAATGGCAAGACATCCCAAAGGCAAAGGAACGCCAGCGTTACGCCAATCAAATGTGACATCGGCAAAATGACGCTCATAATTGCGTAAATGAGCGCGCTTTCTTTCCTAGATTTTTGGTTTGTGGAAGAAATGTGCTTGGAGCACAAACTTTCACTAAAGATGACGGCTGCAGTGAATTTTTGGCTCCCTTGTGTAACAAAAGGAGTCTGTGTAATAACCCTCCGTCGTCTGTCTGTGTGTGTCTGTGTGTCCGCAGTAAACCTTAACATCGGCATTTTCTCAAAATCTACCAAAGGCAGAGGAACCAAACTTGGCACGCTTATAGACATTTCAAAAGATATCATTTTGAATGACCTTGCCTCAAGGTCAAGGTCACAAAAGCTGTCTGTCTGAAATTTTACATTGGCATTTTCTTGGAATTTACAAAGGCAAGAGGTGTTAAACTTTGCACGATGATAGACATTGATAAGAACTTTACAGATATAGATGTATTCAGTGGCCTTGTGTCAAGGTCAAGGCCGTACAAACTATTTTCCGCATTCTGCAGAAAACCTTAACATTGGCATTTTCTCAGAATCTTTAAACAGCAGAGGCACCAAACTTGGCGTACTGATAGACAGCCATAATACCTCCAAAAATGTATCATTTTGAATGACCTTGACTCAAGGTCAAGGTCACTAAAGCTGTCTGTTTGAAAATTTTACATTGGCATTTTCTTGGAATCTACGAATACCAGAGGTTTTAAACGTTGCATGATGACAGACATTGATAAGAAATTTACAGACGTGTATGTATTCAATGGCCTTGTTTCGAGGTCAAGGTCGTACAAGCTATTTTTGTGAAACCTTAACATTGGCATTTTCTCCGAAACAACAAACAGCAGAGGCACCAAACCTGGTGTGCTGATAGAAAGTGATAAGACCTATGCACACATACCATTTTAAATGACCTTGACTCAAGGTCAAGGTCATTAAAGCAGTCTGTTTGGAAAATCTATATTTACATTTTCTTAGAATCTAAAGAAGCAGAAGCATAAAAATTTGCATGATCACAGACATTGGCAACACCTTTACAGACATACCTATGTTCAATGACAATTCTAGTCAAGGTCAAGGCCGTGCAAGCTGTTTTACGGAAACTTTAACCTTGGCATTTTCTCCAAAATAACGAACAGTAGAGGCACCAAACAAAGCATGATGATAGACAGCAGTAAGGCCTACCTTTCTGAATGACCTTGACTGAAGGTCAAGGTCATTGAAGCTGTCTGTTTTGAATTTTAATTTTAGAGTTTTCAGAGAAACTACATATGTGACCGGTCACCACAAAACCAGTCCTAACTCGATTTTTGAGTGTTTGGAGGTATACATATTTTCTGAATCTGCACTCTTTTCTGAACATTTTGATATATGAATGGATACTGTAGACAAAAAATTAAGGAAGTTATAGACATTAGAAGTTGAGTATCCCACCGGCGGCCATTTTGAGAAAACGGCTTCCAAAGATTTTGCACCTATGTGCCACACTTTTTCCTTAGCAACAGCATCTCAAAATCATCCAAACTTCTTAATATTTCACAGGGTGCACTAACTAGCATATATGCAAAGGTAGTTAGTAAAACTAACTTTAAAATTGATCACTATCTGGTGTTTTTTACTTTATCAATTTATGCAAAATTAAACGTCAAAATGAAAGAATGGACCACAGCTTGATTTCATCAGAATAAGTGTTCTATGCTCATGAGACACAATCAGATGACTAAAATATAATACTAATTAACTCTGAGATGAACTGAGAATGGAGTTTTTGTTTTTGCATTTATAAAAAAGTAATAATTATTGACAAAAATTCGCAAACTCACTCCCACCAACAATCACCAACACCACCACCGCCTCAGCATAAAACTATTCACAATATAATAACAAATCAATACCTTGTCATTTCTTTATTGCAGATATTGAACATAGATATTAGATGTAAAAAATTAGAATGCATGTAAACACACTTCATTGTTTATGCTTAAAAAAAATGCTGCATAGAAATGACAGTTATGAAAGACTGACATGAGGAAAAATAAAAAGGAAATTTTCACTAGGCAATTACTAAACATCTTGAAATAACTTACTAAATGAATGACAGAAGTTCTGTAAACAAAATGTAAATTTCATGCAAACTTTTAAAAAAAAATGCCATGCATAAAAATTTGAATTAGTAATAACAAACTCATGCATGATTAGTAGCCATTCTACAAATCGAGTCAATATAACGGGACTGAATGTTCAAGACAACACTTACAGGGACCAACAGAGGAGGGAATATAAGAACCTTACTTACAGTTTTATGTGACTATCATATCCCACAGAACCAGGGCTCCCTAAACTGTGCGTCTGTGCGTAATTTACGCACTGAAGTAAAAATTTACGTACTAAAAAAAATTCGAGGGGGTACGTTGAAGCATTATGAACGCGATCTGTGCTTAGCTTGACGCACTACCTCTGCACTACCGTGCGTACGCCTATAGGCTTGTTGTGATCGAGTGAGTGTTCTCCCTTGCCTTGGCCGCGTTCAGTTCGGTTCTGTTTTTGGTTCTGTTTAACGCTCGCAGGCGTTAACTGTCTACTGCTGCAGATCGGCGGCTACTACAGCCACTCTCGCGTAGTGAACGTGCCCCATCTTTTTCCGCTTCTGCGCTCGAAACTATGGACGAAAGATTTTAGAGTCAGTGCTCTTGTTACCGATCGGATTCGCTTTCTCTGTGACGAATCATGCCACCGAAAAAAGTTTAAGTTCAAAAGACTATGGACTTTTTCGTCAGTGGAAAAGTTGTGGAGGGGCTCGAGCCCTCGCCCGGCAGCGGGTGTACTTCGGCGTCGCATAGCTACGATTCAGACGTCGCATCAGAGTCGGCAGAGAGCAGCGGCAAAAAGTCGGAGTTTCCAACTTTCAAAACTGAATTATACCCACTTCATTTAATTATATGATTTGAAGTTGATAAAATTCAGTTTTGCACACACACACACACACACACACACACACACACACACACACACACACACACACACACACACACACACACACACACACACACGCACACACACATCTGTTCAGCAGTATTTACTGAATTCATAATTCCATGCACTAAAAACTTGAGAAATGATTCTGACCCTTTAAAAATTGAAAGTGGAGGTACAAAGACCCCCTAAAATTTTGAACTGGGGGTCAGTGGACCCTTTAGGTCTGTGGCTTTTAGGGAGCCCTGAGAACACACTACCTGCAGAGCACACACAGAGCTGTCCTTAAGCAATTTCACTGGCAGTCAGTTGCAAGGTGCTAGGCACACAGTGTCACACTTGGTATTCTTGACATACTCTCTGATGTGCTGGTACAGATACTGCTGCCTATTCCTGGAAAGTCCTGGGGCCGGAATGATGGCTGGCACTGGTAGTAGTTGGGTGAATCTGATTGTGAAATCTTGATAAATCGCACAGGACGCCCAGTGTCCTCCAATCTCAAAGCAGGGATGTTATTCTTCCACCCACCTGCCCTTGTAGTAAGGTCAGCTCATTTACCCTTGGTAGCATTTGGACTGGTACATCAACTTGTCATGGCTGATCCTGTGTTTAAAAACAAGAACTAGATTAACACCAGAAACACTAACAATACAATGTATCAGTTGCATGTATCAGTTGCCAGTTATTACTTCAACTGTGAGTCTGAAGTTTTGTATGCCAGTGTGAACCACTAATTACTTGGTAATGTAGTAAACTGCATCATAGCACACACATTTCCAATACTGACAAGATACTGTTTTCATTTTGGTATTGTTACTGTACATACCCGAAAGAAAAGGCGTCTTTGCTGATAAATCTAGCGAGCAGCACATAGCTAGTTCGAGCACTCGATCCCGTTGATCTCGGCTTTCCATCTCAGCGCTGCATTCGGTCCACAATCCGAATCTTCGTAGGAAAGGTTGTCTTCTGGCAAGGTATCCGACACGAAGTATTCGGTGATGAGTTCGCTTAATTCTTGCTGGTCTGAAGCCTGTAAGTTTCCAGATTTTCAAGAATTCAACAAGTACGAAAGTCAAAAAGCCATGTTTCGACTGCATGCGATTGCACATGGGAAGTGACGCACTTCTTTCCCTTGTCTGCCGCTCAGCCAATGGGAGGCCGCGAAAGGATGTCGTTGCCAAGGCGGGAGGCTGTTCGGCACTCTGATTGGTCAGATTCGACGGGTTGTGTACGTATGGTGATCATGGGACCCGAGAAATGTGGAAAAACAACCATTGGCCGAGCACTTCAGCGTCACTTTAGGAGAGACTACATTCCTCTTCATCTGGAGGGACGTGACAGCTTGAAACGTTGCAGACGTGTTAGTGGAAAACGTATTGTCTTGTTGGACGAAGTATTTATGTTTAGTGAAACTTTGCGTGATGTGGCGTCCTGGTCACAAGTGTTCAAGTCCATGCAGGAACGTGGTTGTTTGGTTATAGTCATTATCAAAACTGTCACAAACCCCGAAGATGCACAAAACAATTTGCCGCAATTCCTGGACAGTTGTCCAAAGATTTTCGTAGTTAACTATCTGAAGGATGAGCTTTTTCAATGTTGCGAGAAGGGTGGTTTGAAAGACTTGAAGGGTCTTGTATGTCACGGTGCCGATGTCAATTTTGTTAATGAAAAGGGGGAAAGTCCTCTTCACATCGCTTGTACACGTGGCCGTGTGGACATTGTGAAGCAACTGCTTGTATTCGATGCAAACCCTGACGTACAGAACAGACAAGGTCAGACACCATTACATAATGCTTGCAGCCGCGATGTGGCCACAAATGTCACGTTGGACACAACAGACTCGACAACAAACATTGATAAAGTGGACGACGATCCAAGTATGCATGCTCATGCTGCTACTCAATTTTCAGACGAAACCATAAAAACAGACGCCAGAGCCCATTACGAGAGAAAAGAAAAACAATATCGTGTAGTGACGCAACATGATGAGATAACCCAAGTTCTCCTCAATGCTGGTGCCGACCCTGAAGCGAAAGATAATACAGGCCATACTCCTCTACATGTAGCATGTCACAAAGGGAACCGTGCAGTAGTTGTGTCCTTACTCAGAATGAGTCCAAACCCTGATGTACAGGATCGTGATGGCGCCACAGCACTCCACATGGCTTGTGAGCGTGGGGATTACGCAATAGTCAGTTTGCTGATTATGGCTGGCGCTAACAAGGAAGCGGAAGACAAGAAACACACAAGAGCGCTTCATGTAGCTTGTCGGAATGGCCATACAGATATTATAAAGTACCTTCTCGGGTCAGATTGTGATAAGGAAGCAAGGGATGAGCAGCAGTGGACTCCACTTCACTGGGCGTGTGAGAATGGTAAGGAGGCGGCAGTCAGTCCGCTTCTTGAAGTCGGCGCCAACATTGAAGCAGAAGACATAAGCGGCTTCAGACCACTTCATGTGGCAAGCGGACACGGCAACGACAAGATCGTGCAGATTCTCCTCGGTCGTGGCGCCAGTGTTAAAGCAAAAACATCCAACGGAGAAAAAGCATCCGACCTTGCTAAACGCGTCGGTCATCAGAAAGTTGTCAAATTATTCAAATAAGCTACGGAAAATATGAAACGGTTTTACGTCGGTGTTACCCGTATGAACAAATGTTCATATAATTTTGTCCTCTTTTTTAACCTTGTGTTGGAATTTGACGAGCTTTTTGTCTTGTCTTGTTTTGTAAAAGCATGTGTCTGTTTAGCACGCGCGTCAAAACAGTGGTGAGACATCCCCAAGGAACGCCAGCATTACGTTTTAGGGGTCAGGGTGTAAGATAATTCACTAATTACAATAGTTTGTGGCGTACCAATAGCAGACATCTAGATAAACGTATAAAAATTACTTTTAAAAACGAAGAATGCGAACTGCTAAAAACACTCGCGCGTTCTCGTCGGATCTCTCTCTCTCTCTCTCTCTCTCTTTTCTAAGAAAATTTGAGACTAGACCAAGTGTTAGTAACTGGTGATAGTGCTTGTGAACAGTGGTCGCTAGTTTTCACGTCAATGCAGGAACGTGGTTGTTTGATCATTGTCATTCTCAAAATAGATTCAAATTCCGAAGATGGGCAAAACAGTTTGCCCTGGGTTCTGCATCAGTTTCAAAGGGTTTTTGTTGCTAGTGATAATCTGAAAAACAAACTTTTCCGGGTTTGTCAGAAAAAAATGATTTGGAAAACCTAAAGTGCCTACTCCGTCACGATGTTGATTGTGATGTTGTAAACGACAAGGGGGAAACTCCTCTTCATGTCGCTTGTACACTTCGCAATGGGGACATCGTGAAGCATTTGCTCGTAGTGCAACCAAAGGTTAACAATCAAGGTCAGACACCATTACATCGTGCTTGTAACCGGGAAGAGTTAGCTGAGGTTGCGGAACACAACCAAAGTAAAGAGGCCTCACTTGCTGAGCAGAGAGTTTTGGCTGCTGCCGACCTTACAGATGAAAAACGAAACTGGGAATTTGTTGAAGGCAATTCCAAAGATCAGAAATTGGCCAGCTCGAATGTTGACAGAAGAACGGATTGGTGGGTCACAAGGTGATAAGATAACGTAACATCTGCTTGACGCTGGAGCCGATCCTGGTGCTGTAGATAATAAAGGACCTACACCTCTCCACCAAACATGTCGCAAGAGTAACTATGCAGCAGTGTTGTCGTTAGTCAACAAAGGCACCAGAGCACTTCATCTGGCTTGTCAAAATGGTAATGCAGAAATCATAAAGATTCTTCTCTGCTCAAAGTGTGTGCTGGAGGCAACAGATAACCAACAATGGAGTTCAATTCGCTGAGCATGTGAGAATGGCAGTTGTGCAGCAGGTTGTCTGCTCCAAGGCAGGCGCCAACATTGAAGCAGAAGATAGTAACAGTGTCAAAGCACTTCACGTGGCTGGGAAAACCGGCAGTGGTCAGATAGTACAGATTCTTGCATGTCAATGCAAAACGGTTCGGCCACATGGAAACAACCAAAATTCTGGGGGAAAAAAGCGGGAAAAAATGTTGAAAAGAACATTTGAAAAATAATGATCACTTTAAGATCACAACTATCAACTGACAAACCTGATCGACATTATCTTGTAGCGAGAATAATGCAGTCTGGTCAATTTTAGCAGAATTTAGATTTTGAATTGATGGCAAGCCCCTGCTGTGTGCACGAGACCTTGGCTTTTCTATATGGCGACATTCCTATGCGTTGTGCGTCATAGGTTGTCCCAGTGCTCATGCACGCACGGGCCTGAGACACGCTATATTATTATTCTGTTAGGTTTTCTCAAAGCATCGAGCCAATTTACCTGGTCCGAACACAACGGATCTTTGTTATTCGAGGGCCTCTCATTATGCTTTGCAAGCTGGACAAACTAATGACGTCACTACTTTTTTTTAAGTTTACATCACATCGTAGACCAGTTTCTTAATACTTATGACCCCCCCCCCCCCAAAAAAAAAAAAAAAAAAAAAAACAACAACAACAACAACAAAAAAAAAACCTTGATTCCGTACAACCGTTTATATTCCATGCGACAAAATGTCTGCGGGTAAGGGTGGCGGGTCTTTAGCCTGCAGTGTTGTCCTTTCTTAAAGGGATTTTTGAGCAATGGTGTATTATGACTACTGCCAGGCAAAATCTTTTCAAGAGTGTGTGTTCTAATGGAGCCGGCCAACAGAGATTTTTTTTTTATGTGCTGATCAATGACAATATCAATTTCAGTCGTGACTCTTTTTGTAGGTTTCCTTCCTACAGGACTGACACAAGAAAGACAAGTTAAACTGAAACTGAAAACCGATCTCAGTCACATCAACGTCGGAACAGACGTGTCAAATGTAAAACTCATGAGACTGTCGAAACACAAGATGGAGCTGTACATCATTATTTTTTTTCCATGATCATTGCATTCGTTATGCTTGTCTGGCACTTACATAAGCATATAGGGCGGTATGATTTTGCCTTGCTTGATTAATTAATTAATTTTGTTTTGCTATTTTTCCTTCGTCACAAGCGTTGGATACTTTAGAGAACAAGACATCATTCAAGAATAAAATTATCATTGTAGATTTTTGTATGTCCCTTAGGGTCGCGTAGTAAAGCGTGTGTGTGTGTGTGTGTGTCTGTCTGTCTGTCTGTGTCTGTGTCTCTGTGTGTGTGTGTGTGTGTGAGAGAGAGAGAGAGAGAGAGAGAGAGAGAGAGAGAGAGAACAGATAACACATAATCACAGTAATATCATGAAAACAGAGGTAGGAACCAAAGGAACACCCACAACAACACCGCATCAAACAATTTCCCTAGCAGGGAAAACACGAACCAAAACAAACTACTGATAATGTTCTCATTGCTGTGTGTGCATACACTGCCAAAATGACGAAACAACACAAAAAATCTTGAATAACAAAATAACTGGTGCAACACAATAGAAATAATCACTGTAAACGATTTTATTTTTCATAACACGTTTTTGCCTTTTATGCCTTGGACACACAATTTGTTACCAAAACCTATGTGATGAACACAGAATTCCGGCCTTAAGCAAAATGCTTGTTGCAGAAGTGCATGAAACAGCAAACTCACAAAAAAACAGCATTTGGATTATTTACACAAATAGCGCCCTCACACAACTCAAACACACTGTCTAATACACCTCAATACAACATCGTGTACCATGATTCGGACAGTTGTCTCGTACACACAAATCACTCGACTGAAGTGCAAAGAGAATACAACCAAGTACTCTACAATCAGTCCGAAAGTCACTTCCCTTCATACCATCGAAATTATTCACCTTATTTTTACACACTGCTGTGACCTGATTGGACGACACACATGACATTGAATCAGTGTAGAACAGGTAAGTTTGGTCCTAAAGCAGACTAAGTAGACCAGAAAGATCTTGACTATATGCATGATTTGCCACTACATGTATAAGCTTCATCAGTCTGTGTACGTTTGACCACAGTGTCTGCTGAAAGTGGTGGCTCAGACTGCTCACTCTGTCACTATTTCTGGTAAGTGCTGATTGACGTTCCATCCATTTGATACAAGTGCATCCATAACTCCGCCCCATCCTACCTGTCTGATTTGTTGGAACTCTACACTCCGTCACGTTCCCTCCGGTCTTCATCCGATACCCTGATATTCAGAATCCCACGCACTAAACTTTCTTCTGTTGGCTCTCGAGCCTTCTCCTACGCTGGTCCAAAAGCTTGGAATTCTCTGCCTCTTTCGCTCCGCCGGTCAACCTCCCTCGAAACCTTCAAAACAATTCTAAAAACCTACCTGTTTTCATCTCAAAGCTCCGTCTAACCTCCCTCCGTCTTTCTCCATCTCCTTATTAAGTACCATACATGCAGTTGCCCTGGCCCTGAACCTTCACGTCTATCTGTCTCTGTACCTGTACTCTAAGCGCTTCGAACTACCTTCCATGTAGATTAAGCGCTATATAAATAAATTATTATTATTGTTATTATTATTATTATTATTTAGTCAGTTAGCATTTGATCTGCATTTTGGTTTCAGACAGATTATCAATAAAGCCGTGAACTGTCTGTGTTTGTTGACTTCGAGCTGATCACCTATGAAGGCTACATTTGTCACCGACTTGGTTTTATGCACAGCCCCACCCTCGCTCCACCCCCCCCCCCCCAACCGACCCCCTTTCCCCCTCCAAAACAAACAACAACAACAAAACAACAACAACAAAAAACCCCACAAAAACAAACAAACAAACAAACAAAACCACTGGATTTATCGTTCTGTGCATTTCAATCTCGGCGTCTGCTAAAAGTGTTAGCAAACATTGCGACCCTGTCGCCAAATTTGATAAGTGTTGATTTACTTTTCGTGTTGTTCCATTCCAAGTCATTTTATATTGACTTGTTGTTAACGAGAGTGTAACGATCGTTGTAGCAAGGTCGTGATGTATTTACTGGAAGTGCCCAACAAAAACATCAGCAATATGAACAATGCACTTTAAAAAAGACACCCCAACAACAACAACAACTACAACAACAACTTGTATTTTGAAACCTTTACTGTTGAAATGTACACAATTCATTACAGACAGAGAAAAAAACAAACAAACACGCTACTCTCCTGGAAACACAACACCAAAATACACAGTTCCGAGGAAATACACTGCTGTTATTGTGCCAGTCAAGTAAGCGCACAAGTGTCATTCTTGTTTGATAAGGTTGCGGGTTCATTTCCGGCCGTCCTTCACCTTATGGAAAACAGGGTTTGTTAAAAATAAAAAGTATGCCTCTCCACAAGTCAAACGCCGGTTGAAAATTTAAATTTATAATTTTCTACACGTATTTGATAATAATAGACTGTGGTTTGCTACGTGAAATATTATCCTTTTGCAGGTCTGCAGCAAATGTGTTCGGCTATACATGTACTTCGAAACTGGCTTTGTGACAATTGTTACTGCCGAAATGCAGTTGACGCCTTTTGCGTCTGTGTTGGTCGTCTTGTGAAAGGTAAGAGTTGTTTCTTCGCAACACATATTTTCCCTGACGCTGATATATACAGAAATTTACTGTAGCCCGGACACATATCAACTACTTGAGGAAGATAAAGAAAGGTCTAGTGTTGACTGAGGTGACTGAAAGTATGCAGCGGGAAATCGAAGCCATTATCTTGCAGTGCGCCTCTTATCCCACTAGCCACGCCCCTCAACCTCCACACCGTCCTTACTGTACGCCAAATTGTCGACTGAAAATTACACAAGCGATAAGTAGTAAAATTACAAATTAAAACTTAAAGTTCTCAATAAATAGATTCTTGAGAACCACCCAATCATACTATTATTATTTTATTATATTGCGCATATACGATTCAGTTATAAGGCATCGCAAAGATCAGGTTAATTTTTTTAGAAGGAAAACTCTCAAAAGACTAGAACATTGATACAATCACGTGCAAACTCTCGCCGTATTGTGCACCCAGTCGAGCTTGTGTACTGTCATGCAACTTAGGTTGCTTGCGCGGCGTTAAGTCCTAAATAACTAACTAACTAACTGTCATACAACTTAGACAGGTCGAGGTCACTCAAACCCGGCGTGGCCTATTTCCTCGAGAATAAACAATTCCCTAGAAACTGGGTCTTGCCCGGTCCGCGTGCACGTAAAAAGTCTTGCTCTGTGGGTGTGAGCACCTAATGCCGGACGATATTACGCGGAAATATTTTGCTAAAATCCCCATATAGATGTACGTGAAAACAGCGGGTCGTGCAGTAGGGCGACCTATTTGTTATGGTTCGAAGAGCTAAGATTTCATGCATACGGTAAACACTTTTATTTTATGGTGTTGTAAATAATAATAGTAATAATAATGATGAGGATTTGTCTGGGGCCCAACCTCCGGCTGGAGCTCTGGGCGCCTCACAATAGTAATGTGGCATTACACACATACACATTAAATATATGTAATGTCAAATTACATACACATCAAGTACACGTCGCATACACGTTACGGGTGGGTGGGTGAGTGTTTGGGGGTTTAACGTCCTTTTCCACCACATAGGGTGATATCAAAGACGGGGCAACGATGAAAAAGCCAGCACAAATATTTGGCCCCAGCCGGGATCGAACTCACGACCCGAGCATTAGAAGTTCAACGCTCTACCATTCGACCATCCCGGCTCCCCGATACACGTTACATACACACAGTCATGAAACATCCTAATACGACATAATGATGGTGACAGTGATGGTTGAGCAGTCAATTCAGTCTTTATAATACAGCCTAAAAGAAATGGGATTTCAAAGCGGTTTTAAAAGAGTCCGCCGACTCAGCATGGCGAACATGGGCAGGCAGGCTGTTCCAAGTGACTGGACCGTGGTAGAGCAATGCTCGCTGACCTAGTGTTTTTGACTTAACCTGTGGAATGCGTAGGATGCGGGTGTCAGCGGAGGATCTGAGTTGTCTGGAGGGTGTGTACAGCTGCAGCAGAGAGGAAAGGTATGAAGGACAGGATGCAGTGCTACGGTTATAGCATATAGTAGCGACTTTATACTGAACTCTTGTTGTAGGGTAGTCGAGCATTGTTTTTGAATAAGACAGGGGCAACCATGCACAGACTATTGCGAGAAGAACTGTATGTGCAGAATAACAAGCAAGAATAGAATCCTCCCTCTCAGCAACGCCTACCCACTCCCCCCCCCCCCCGCGACATACACACTTAAAAAGTTACAAATTTAAGAGTTTGTGTCACATGTTTTGATGTTTTTCTACATAGATGTTTTATTCCGCATATCTCCCGTCTTTACAGGGATCAGATATCCATCAGTGTCACACACTGCCCCTTCTGTGACTGAACCTGGAGCTGCTGTATCAGATGCACCGACTCCTGGAATGAAAACTGCCTCTGTAAGTTTGTCAAAGTAAATAATTAAAGCGGTACAAAAGACAAAAATAGGCTATACGGCGTTATGGTACTATAAAACATTTATAAATGAATTACATTCATTGTGAAATTCATTCGTGGAGAAATACATTTGCGTACCCAGCATGTACGTGAAAAATAACTCACTCTTTCTCTCTCTGCCTACCCCCCCCCTACCCCCCCCCCCCCCCGCAACCCATTCAGTCTCTCTCTCCCTCTCTCCACACACGTGCCTCACACACACACACACACACACACACACACACACACAGGGGGGAAAAGCCTTCAAACCTGTTTGCACTGCACAGCAACTGTTGTGGTACACGGGGATCACATTCCTTGCTCCGTCAGTACCTTTGATAACAGCACGTGAAGGAACGGGTGTCATGTAGCCGTCGGGTGCATTAGGCGGGGTAGCTGGTGCTCGACATGCAAAAGCAGGCGCTCCTGAAAAGAGATTTTTTGTGCTATTTCTCAAACGTCTTGTGTTAGATAACCATTTAAAGTTATGCCCTTTTGGCGAAAGACGTGTATACCCATCTAGCTCACACGCACGCACGCACGCACGCACGCACACACACACACACACACACACACACACACACACACACACACACACACACACACACACACACACACACATTGTGATACCTGAGTTTGCTGAGAGTTCGTCATCGTGTATTTCCCAGTAGTAATGGTAGGCCGGTGTATCCTGGGCATCCTGACTTTCACGTTCCTCATCATGGATGGCCTCGACTCTTGGCTCTGGTTGAACTCCGTTGTTTGTTCTCGCTTGTGAGTTACAGAATATATACAGAGCGATTAGCAGCGTACAGCTGTAACGGTACTAAAATCCCTCTCCTCGCAAAAATCGAAGTAACACACAAAGAAACAAAATAAACCAATCGCCCCCCCCCAAAAAAAAAAAAAAAACAAAAAAAAAAACACCACCACCACCACCACCACCACCACCACCAACTTCCTTCTCCCCCTTAAAATAAAGAAATGAATAAATACATTTTAAAATGAAGCTTAAAAACACAAAACACTACAAGAACCCCCAAATCAATTAATAAGTTAATAGATAAAGAAATAAAACAGAAGAAGTAGAAATACATAATTATACAGCAACAACAACAACAAAAACCCACCATCACCACGAACCAAAATTATCCAGATATAAAGTGTTTAATATATTGTCGATCATAATGGATAATAAACGACTTTTCAAAGCGAAGGATCGTTTTGTGCATGTCATGACTGGTTTGTGGTAATCACCTCTCCTTTTTTAATCACCTCCCCCCCACCCCCCTCTCTCTCTCTCTCTCTGAGCACAACTGAGATGCCGGTGAAAATTCCATTTTCCGTATTACGGCCTGTGCAGTTCATTCAGCATCCTATACGACGGTCTCGGTGACTTCAGCTGAAACATGTATTTGCTCGACGGGAACATATGCCAAGGTCACCTGTGTCCGGTTTTGTAATTGTTTTGTCTCCCTGCTATTTTGTTTTAGTCGTTCTTTTCCGCTGCCAATCTTGCATACAACTAGCTACACTGGTGGACAAACGAAATATCAAATTGTTTACCTTTATTTACACTGACAACCCGAAAAGTGATCAACGTCGCCGCCACGGCAGCAATGGTGACAGCAATGGTGACACTGATAATTATAGTCGGGTTGACACCCTGCTGGGAGGCTGAGACTTCAATAGTGTCTTTCGTTGTAACTGCCACTATCGTAGCTGTCGGAGTGAACCCTGAAAAACAAAACAGACACCAAGAATGAATAGATGGGGCTGTATGACTTACTTGTGCTGCTGGTTGTTAGTTTGTTTCTGTGTGTGCGTATATATTTCTTTTTAACTCCTTGCAGCCCAAGTGGCGTGGCTCTTATGATTATATAATAGTTAAATATTTCGCAAGTCATCATCGTGCGCCCTTGTTATCTACGGCTTGGTCTTTTTTCAACAGGTCAGAAATATTTTCCCTGTATATTGACCTGGGATTTCCTTTTTCTGTAGGTCACTGGGGTCTGCTCGGGTCATGGCGTCCCCCTTTAATACTCATGTATTTTATTGATCTTTACCTTGTGTGAGCAGATTGGTGTAGCCAGAGTTTCTCGTCTCAGTCACCTTTAGGTTGTCTCTCACACTGTGTAGGTGAGACTGTGTCGTAGAGTGGCTAAAACTCCCTTGAAACGCAACAGACAGGGGTTTAACAGTACAATAATAATGTAAATTATGCTAGAACAGATTGAACTAGACATCCGTTGCAGACATATTTAGCTGTCATGAGAGAGAGAGAGAGAGAGAGAGAGAGAGAGAGAGAGAGAGAGAGACCTATTATGTTGAACAACACTTTAGTTTCATGTGGGGGTTCAGTGTTCAGCCGCCAAATCCAGACACCATTGTCCCTCATCTGTACAGTCCGTCTAAACTCATACAATCCCTTTTCCACGTGACTGCAGCTCGACGGTTGCGACACATAGTGGTCTACACCAGGCCATATGGAACAGATTATATCATCAAGAAGGGAACTAGTTTCATCATCTTTGAAAACAGTCAGTCGCAATTGGCCAGAAAAGTTGCAGTTAGATACGACGCGGAATTGCAGAACCACATCCGTGTTTTTCAGGGCTGTCACAGTCCGGCCGTCGTTCACTTTCGGAAAATCAATCGAGTAGGCACCTAAACATAGGGAACGAGAGATAGTGTGTAAGGTGGTTGATAGTTTAGTTGAATTAACAAAACTGATAAAGTCCCAAATGCTCTACGCTGTACAGTATTTTACGGCAGTAATCCTAAATATTAAGCTTATTTGTCCTTTTATGAATAACTAATGAGCTATCCTTATTTGACAGTTTTTTCCCCTGCGTCCTAATTTGAACCAGCCGATAAAGCTTCACGAGTTCAACTCTGTATAATCTGTTTCGGCGGTTAGCTGCATAACTAGAACTCGTGTGTGTGGATTCTAACAACAGAAAGTTCTGTTGTTGCTATCTTTATTCTTGTTATGTTTACGGTTACTGTTGTTGTTGCTTTTTAGTCTATCGGTTGTTATTTGGTGAAACACTTCCTGCAGGAGTGAAGCACCGTTATTTATACAGACTTCAACATAAGTCAAGGACCACCTTGACAGACAGGTCTAATTTTTAAGAACTCACAAAAAAAGAGATCAAGGAATCTTTCAAAATTTTTTGCTGTGAAAGTGTTAAACGGTTAACAATGCATCCTGCAAAGCTTGCTGAAGCTGAAAACCACCATGTGCTGCACGGACATCTTCCAGGAATTTTAGCCAAATTTGCAAGTGGTCCTTGACTTAGGTTGAAGTCTGTAGATGTACCATAGTCACAGTTTACAGATAAAAGAGCAAATTGGTGTTGCTTCGAGATTATGCCAGGTTTCATGACTAGAATTCATCAGTGGGAGTTCTCAACACTTGACGAGGGCCGATATATGCGAGCCTAGTAGGTCCAGGCTGGCTTTTAGATGTTATTGAATATGTTCAAAAGTCGTTGAGGCTAGAATTTCTAATGATTTATGCTGTAGTAATTTTTGGCTTGTGCTTATGGACGTGCATGTGCATACTGCAACAAGAAAGGAACATTGATTTTCTCGTCAATATCGACCTTCAGTTGTAGTGGAAAATCGGATTTTCAGATTGCCCTAAAAACTCACTCACTCACTCACTCACAGTAGCTCACACACTTACTCTCGTTGTATTTTCTTCAATTACTACCCGGGGTCGACCCCTCGTATCACTATAAACGACGACGGTAAAGAACTACATCAACAAAAACAACAGATTTTTTTTTCAAATGACAAACTACACAATAATGATAAAAAGCAGCTTAAATTTCACTTGAGACGGCCAGTTAGACATTCCAACTTATTTTCAACGTAAGCATGAACCTGCTACCCACAATACTTACAGTTTTCTGTGGTGCTGACCGCGGGTGTATGCATCGACACAATTACAATCACCAAAAGCTTTTCCCAATCCATCCTTATCGCCAGCTTTAATCTGACAGACAAAACCGACTCTAGGCGTAAAGAAGAGCAACACAAATGCTAATCAAAGCTGTCCGAAATCGTCTTCTAGGTCCCGATTTCCTTTATCCCGGAGGCGTATAGAAAAATATTTCCCCGTATTGGGCAGCTGCATTCTGTACGCTAGAAAATGTCTCGTCCCCGCCCATGTAGTCATTGTTGCTAGATTGGTGGCTGCTGAACTAGTTAAACAAGGTAAAATGAGACGGTCTCGATATTTAGCAGAATTATCACTTTGAACACAGAATGAAAGTTAATTCAATACCAGAAATCCCAATCTCATCATGCATAAAAACTACAAAGTTTATTTTAGTGTTTGAACTTAATAATTATCTTATATGTGCTATGTTCATAAAAAAATCTTTTCATGTACATTTACACATTATAGTGTAATGCTTTATGACTACACAGGGCGATTTTCCTTTAAGAACCTAAGATCTGTCAATAATAAATCATTGTAAAGAAGCCTAAGTAGAGCTACGGTGCATTAGTACTATTAGGCACCTGCTTACCACTGAGGCTACCAAACACGCTAGTCTGTACATCTGTTCTTCCCCCCCCCCCCCCTTCCCCCGGCTATATGCCAACTCTTCCTGTCAGATTGCTGTCAATATCTCCTTAATCGTCTCCACAAGGTTCAAAATTTAGCTTAACGTTTTGTTGTTAAGGCTAAAAACATCTGACCATGTGTCGCCCATCTTACACTCCCTCCATTGGCTGCCGCGCCCATCAGAGAAACACACATTCCTATCCATTTGTCATGTATCTCTCACTGGCACCGGACCATGCTCCCTGTCTGAAAAACTGTATTGTTACATCCTATGCAGGCAGTCTCTATACATGGGAGATAACAGAGGCGAAGTCGCCGAAGTGAAGAGTTGAGGTATTTTCTGTAGACCATATCCCGTGGACCAGAAGGTGTTTAGAGTGACTATTTCTAATGTGGATGATGACCACAAACTTGACTATTTCCCGAGATTTTGATTGCGATTTAAGAAATTTAAACATTTTTAAGCGTGTTAGGCCTATGTGTTAATTGCTCGTGTCCTTCTTTCTTTGTTTTGTCATAATGTGATGGCTAGGCGAAAATCTGCTGATTGAACACTGTAAAACGAGCGCAATGAGAATAATCATTCTTATTCTGTTCTATAACAATTATTTTTCAGCTTGCAGTAAGCCATGGGCGTAAAGCATTTACTTGTCCTTTGGATTTGTCTCATCCACGTGACTGGAACGGCGGGTATGTTTACACAGTTTCACGTTATTTTTTGTGTGTTTTCAGTGTCTACCATGTTAGATGAAACCACAGAAACACACACACACACACACACACACACACACACACACACACACACACACACACACACACACACACACACTGACGGGAAGTGTGTTTTGTCACATCGAAAGGTTCATAGAAACATCTTTTATTGTGTCCAGGTTTGAAGACAAGATGTACAGTTCCATCAGTACAGGAAGGTGAAACGACAAATATCACCTGTTACTTTGAAAAAGACATCAGTCAGACGAGAACCGACTGCACAGTGTACAAGTACTTCAGCGATGGCAGTTATAAAGGTTTATTGTCCTTTTTCGTTTCTATATATTTGTTGTATAGCTATATGAAATTAATTCAATGTATTTGTCACACACACACACACACACACACACACACACACACACACACACACACACACACACACACACACACACACACACACACACACACACAGAGAGAAATCTAGATCAATTATCGAATGTGTAAAGGCTAGGACTTTTGTACACATATGTCTGCTATTTGAGGAGCTTGTTAAATAAATCGTCCCTGTAGTTTTACTGGAAATAGTGGTGTACACATCCTGTCATAGGGGTAAACGGGGAACCCAGGAAGCCCTTCAATATACTGGTCGCGAGTTCGAGTGTCAGCTGGTAACTACAATGTTTTTGCTACGTATCATTTTTACCCCTCAAATCATATAAATAAGCAGCAAATTTAATCATCTGTAAAGTTTGCTTTGAACGTACTTACTGAACACTTGAACAGATATACTGAACTGCTTGTGGCTTGGCGAGGACCTTCCTCGTTGTGTAGTCAACCCCAGCTACTCGTTGAAAGGGGAAGTTACTAACACACTGGTGCTGGAAATACCATCAGCCAGTGAAGAGCATGTCGGTACTTACCAATGCTTGACCATTCTTTCTGAGCCGAGGGATCGTGAGGCCTGTAACTTTACGCTTCGAAATAACGGTATGTGTGTGTGTGTGTGTGTGTGTGTGTGTGTGTGTGTGTGTGTGTGTGTGTGTGTGTGTGTGTGTGTGTGAGAAAAGTTATATTTTACCGTGCAGTACTCAACATCCGCTAGACACTGCAGCGATGTGTCTCTCTCATTGACCAAAAGCCAATTAGTGCCACGGCAAACTCGTGCTCTGGTTTTATTTGGGCCCCCGAAGCGCTGAAAACTCTGCAACTGTGACAGAGTGGACTGTGCTTGCACGGTCGACTCTGTAAACTGTTTTCACACTCCGGAATTTTTTTTTTTTTTTGGGGGGGGGGAGCTTAGATCTTTAAGCCTTATCGTTTCTTATGATGAAAACTAAGCGGACGCAGTCACATTCAGATGATACGCTCTAACTGAAAGACGTCTTCATGTCTGCTTGAATCAGATACCAGTACGGTGTCTCCAGCACAACCAACGCAAACTAATACTACAGACTCTGACATCAGCGGTGAGTAACACTCACCGCTCTCGTTCGTTTGCACGCGTTACTCCATGTATTCCTCTCTTTCTAGTCTGTTCTAGTGCATTGAGATCTTTTGAATGGAAAATGTCAGATATGCATTATACTAGAACTTAAACTCATCAGTGTGTATTCGACTGTGTATGGATGAAACTAGGGGATAAGATGAAGTCAGCTCAGCAAAACCTCAAATGTAGCGTTGAATCATGATATTTGGGTGATTCAAGATTTTAGACCACTCTACCGCTATTACAAAGGTCATCGTTAAAACTTTTGTAATTGACCACACGTGGTTTAAAATTTGCACGGAAGACCCAGGTGTTTAAACTTAGCACCTGAAAACACGCGTGGTTTAAACCGTGCACCTGAAAACACACAACTTTTTGAAGTATGATTTTTTTTTTTGTTACCCGGCCTTAGGTAGGGGTTGAACTCACACACCTGTGCACGAATTATGCGAGAATGAAACTCCGGTATAACACGCGGGAAATACTCCCTAGCTACATGCACTCCTGGCCACTTTCCACGTTAATGCTGAATATACTCCCACTAGGGATTAAGTCTGGCGTGTGTAGACGAAGCATGTTCGGTTCAGACCAGAGGGAGTGCATCCAGCGGTAACGCGGAAAGTATCCCGGAGTATACGGAGTCGGCGACTACATCCCGCATGTTGTTCTACTTTTTAGTTATCAGTTGTGTTTGTGAGGGGGTTGGTTTGTTTGTATGTTTCTTTGGTTGTTTAAATTTATCTCCCGAGGCCCCCCCCCCCCCCCTCATCCCCATGACAGAGACATTACTAAAGGAACTACTTTAGGTGCATGCTTAAGGGGAAGTAAGAAGCCTCGTCAACAAACACACATTAGCGTGCATGGACGTGCGAAACTGTTCGGGTGCAACAAATGCTTAATATCAAAGAAATCTAGGTACAGACTGTGTATGGATAATTCTTCCAGTTTGGTGCGCCTGATTAAATAAAATAAACAACACGAGCTTTTCGATTTCGACCGTAAACTGCTTTTGTTGTTGTTGTGGGGGGGGGGGGGGGGGCAATGAACCGTCTGGTTTATTTTTCGTCGTTGGGGGGCACCTCAGTGAAGTTTATGTCTGCAATCCACGTAGTAATGCTTTAATGTTTGCCATTCTCATTTCAGATGACAAAACGGCTGTGATTGTCGCATCAGCTGTATGTGGAGTGGTCGTACTCGCGCTTCTAGTCGTCATCCCGGTCTGCATCTATCAGTAAGCGCCTGTTTACATTGATTCTTCCATACTTTGAAAACATCCAAAAACAATTGTATTAAATAGTACACCCGCCTGTGTTTCAAGTCGTTTGAGAGACGTATGTCTCTATATCCTCAGCTGACTTTTAACGGAGTATTTAGGACCACAAAAACATCAGATGCAAAACACGGAAAGAAACACCACATTGCCATTTTATCACCACCACCACCACCACCACCAACAACAACAACAACAACACCAACAATATTTAAAGTAATACCTGCAGTCTCGGTATATGCTAAAGACATCTCTGCTTTCTGTGTAAATGTTTGTATGGTTTGCTTTTTTATTTTTACTATTATTTTCATTCACTGTAAAGATCTGTGATTTCAATCATCTCTGCAGACGTAGAAAAACAAGTAAAGCTGGAGAAGTCCAGCAGCACGATTCAGGCGCCGAGTCACAGCGTCTTCTGGACCGAAGTGAGTCTCACACATTACAGACATCAATACAATTCTAGACTTTTCATGAACTTAATTAGGTTACCAATGTAACAAATTGCTATATTCTGACATATTTCTCACGGTTGTTGTTACCTCTCTGAGTTTTCTGATTGACTTACATGTGACAAGACGTCAGCTCTCTCTCTCTCTCTCTCTCTCTGATAAATAAGTATGTTGACGCCGTATGTAATGTGAAGACTGTTTTTATACATTGGTGGATTTAAGGAGCGCCCATTCCAACTCCAGGTTTGTTTACTAAATCGCGGATTAAAAAAAATCCTTCTTAATCCTGAAATTGGAGCTATCGTGTAACAGACGGTTGGAAGAAAAGGAGTCCTTAATTTAGAGACTACTTATTAATCAACGTTATTGTTTTGATTACAGCGTCCGAAGAAATAGAAAAGGCCGAAGATTTACCGTTTGACCGCGACACCTACGATAAGGCGATTAATCATTTATTAAAGGAGCAAGGTGTAGTGATGATCATGGGACCTGAGAAATGTGGAAAGACAACCATTGCCCGAGCTCTTCAGCGTCACTTCAGGGAGGAAGACTACATCCCTCTGGATGTGAATGAAGTCGACGACTGGCAACATTACAGAAGTAGTACAGAAAAACACATTGTCTTGCTGGACGAAGTATTTACAACTGGCGATACTTTGCTTGAGGAGGGAACCTGGCAACCAGTGTTTGACTCCATGAAGGAACATCACTGTCTTATCATTGTGATTATCAAAACAGAAACGAACGTGGAAACCAATTTACCCAAATGTTTGGAAGGTTTTCCAAAGGTTCCTGCTGCTAATGATAATCTGAAAAACGAGCTTTTCAGAGTTTGCGAAAAGGGTGAATTGAATGACTTACAGGCCCTTGTCCGTCACGGTGTTGATGTAAATGTTGTAAACGAAAATGGGGAAACTCCTCTTCATATCGCTTGTACACTTGGTCATGAGGACATAGTGAAGCTTTTGCTCCAAGCCAGACCAAACGTGGATCCACGGGACCGTCAAGGTCGGACACCATTACATCGTGCTTGCAACCGCCATGATGCTACACAGGCTTCCTTAGAGACAGGGGACATAACAACACGCGCTATGAATGACGACCACAGCAGAACATCTCCACGTCCGGATTGCAATGAAAAGGAAGGGAGTGCCTTAGCGTCTGTCTACATTTCAGATGAGAAAGGAAACCGAGATCTTACCGAGTCGCGAAGGGATAAGATAGCTGACCTTCTCCTTACCGCTGGGGCTGACCCTAATGCTGTAGATAACAAAGGTCGTACACCTTTACACCTGGCATGTCACCAGGGTAACTATGCAGCACTGGTATCCTTACTCAACGCACGATCTAACATTGATGCCAAGGACCAGGAGGGACGTACAGCATTGCTTCTGGCTTGTGAACATGGTCATAGACAGATTATGGAGCAACTTCTCCGCTCAAAGCCTACTGTCACACACGCACTCACACAGCACGCTCCCGGATGGAAAACATTCACTCAAACAGCGATTGTTCTAATTACTAGTTTATAAGACAGACAATCACAACAACAGACAACACAAACAGCGCGCAAACATAAGTAACAGATCGTCCACACGACGGGAGAGAGAGAGAGAGAGAGAGTCTTAACACGAGGCTAGCTAGGAGCCTGGCAGCGGCGTAACACAGACACAAGGGCACGGGGGATGGGCCAATGAACGTCACCGCCCTGGTAAAGTGCCGGGAGTCCGCGTAGAGCTGCTGTCCTCTGGACGTCTCGCTAGGCTGGGAGCGGGCAACCTCCGAAGCCACGGGCGAAGGTCAGCCGGAGCCGGCGTAGCGCTGCTGTCCTCTGGACGTCTCGCTAGGCTTGGAACGGTGTAGCCTCCGAAGCCACGGACGAAGGTCAGCCGGAGCCTGCGTTGCCCTGGCGTCCACGGGATGGTCGCTCCCCTGCAGCCAGTCTCGCCCACAGATCGAGGTGCGCAGGAAGGCAGCACAACAGAAAGAAAGAGAAGAGGCCTGGGTGGCCAACTTCAGTCCAGCGGTCACCACACTAGGTTGCAACCTACCCCGCCCCATAGTGCTAGGCTTTTGCCAGTCCCGTAGCATAGCCCCGGACGTAACATTACCCAGTTACTAAAATAGGTTATAATGACAATATAGCTTAACTAAGCAAACTAATTATACAATGCGACAGAACCAGACAAGAACTCTATACTTTCCTAAACATATAGGACGAGACAAACACGCCACACACATCAGTGCACATATCAGCGGGTAAGGCAGCCCAAACCCCTCAGACCACCGGCCAGCCCCACACAGACGCCCACCCTCCCCACGCTCAACCAACGCGGAATGACTACGGCCGACCTAGGAGTAAGCGGTACCAACTTACCCGTCTGGCCTCACGAACCCAGCAAACAGTGGTCCCACTGCACTATGCTGCAACGACCGGGCGACGGTCAACAACAGTTGCCAGCGAAGGCAACGTTAGAGCGACGAGCTCTTCCAAGTACGTCTTACTAGACCAAGGGTGAATGGCGAAATGCGCTCGGTAGTGAACCGGAATTACGGGCTAGGTCTGAGTTGTGCACGGAACATACGGGACAGTATGACCCCACTAAAGACACGAGATACTGGAGCAACTCGCAGGACAAACACACGTGAAAACGGCATAAACAACACAACACGGTTTAGTGTACAGCAAACTCCGCCGCAGCGGTACTTTATTCACGGGGAACAAATAGGGGAAATAGACGGGTCGTGACACGCCCCCCTGCCAGAGCGACCTACGGTTCGCTTGACTCTTCAGGAACGACCCGGCTGAGGTAGTCTGCCCCGACGTTGGCCTTACCATGGATGACCTCTACTTGGAAGGAGAAAGGATGCAGCCACAGTGCCCAGCAGCTTCCGCATCATCCAACCGAACACAGCTGCCGCATCCTGCAGGCCGGACGGCAGCACAATAGGAGCACTATGCAGGGAGGAGGCACGCTGGATTATTCCCATCTTCAGCATGGCCGCCACTTCTTGCTTCTCCACGTCCGCTTGCGAGTAGGGTATGGGCTTTGGACGCACCGGTAACTCGTCCAAGACGACCGCTACATGAGCTGCAGGTGGTGATACAGAGGGCGTACTCGTCAGCGCACGGTCCCGTTCCTGGTAGGCCTTCAGCAGGTTGGCGTGGAACAGCCTGACTCGATCACCCACTCTGATGCGGTAATCAACTTCGCCAACGCGCTCGATGACTTCATAAGGGCCTTGCCACGCCATCTCAAGCTTGTTCTTCTTGCCAGGTAGTAGCAACAGGACACGGCTTCCCACGGCGAAGTGGCGAGGCTTGGCCTTGCGGTCAAACGCAGCAGCGTAGCGTTCAGCGGAGCGTCCGAGGTTCTTCTGAGCGAGCTGGCTCATGGCCTCCAGTCGATCCCTCAGATCCAGCACGTACTGCACTGAGGTCTTCACTTCCTCTTCGGAGTCGTGGGTCCAAGCCTCCTTCAGGATCTGGAGTGGTCCCCGCACTGCGCGCCCGTACAGCAATTCAAACGGGGAAAACCCGAGGCTGTCCTGGGGAACCTCACGGTAAGCGAAGAGAAGCGCAGGGATGAATCGGTCCCAATCACGGGGTCGATCCTGACACAACTTGCGAAGCATGGTTTTCAGCGTCCCATTGAACCTCTCTACTAATCCATTGCACTGGGCATGGTAGGGGGTTGTAGTCAGACCGCGGATGCAAAGAAGACGATTCACCTCCTGCATAAGCTCACTGACGAACTGGGTTCCATTGTCTGTAAGCACTTCCCTGGGGACGCCTAACCGAGTCCACATCTCCCACAATGCTTCCGCGACACGCTCAGCTTCGATGCTAGGCAGGGGCGTAGCCTCAGGATAGCGCGTAGCGTAGTCAACAGCAACCAGGATGTAACGATTTTTCCGCTCCGATGCTGGGATGATCGGCCCGACGAGGTCAACTCCGACACGCCGGAAAGGCTCATCGATGAGGGGGTGACGTCCTAGGGGCACTTTTCCTACTCTTCCCTTCGGTACCGTTCGCTGGCACGCGTCACAAGAGGCCACATACCTTCGAACATCTGAGGCTTGAGCGGGCCAGTAGAAGCTGGGCTGGAGGCGGTTCAGTGTCTTCTTAGAGCCCAGGTGTCCCGCCATAGGCACGTCGTGAGACAGTTTGAGCAGTCCTGGCCTGAGCTGCTCTGGAACACATACCTGATGAAAGGTCCCATCCGGTCCTGCATACTCTCGTTGGAGAACGCCCTTGCGCCAGAGAAACCTGATTTGTCCTCTCTTGCCCGAAGGTGACGTAGTCCCCGCGTTGGCCAGGTCACGTGCCTTAGCCAGAGATGGATCCTCCTGTTGCAGACGCCTTATTTCCTCGCGAGTGACTGCGCCTAGGGACGAATCGGGAATTTTTAGCGGGCGCAAACTCCTTCGCTCCTTGGCAGCCTGAGATCGGGTGATCACCATTGCAGTCTCTCTGGGCGGGTTCTTCAGAACAGGCAGAGGCACAAGGGTCCCATCTCGTCTCTCGGCATGGTTCCCCAAGATCACGGGTACAGTCAGATTAGGTAGAACAATGGCGAGGGCCTCACCACAGTAGAACGGACTCTCTACCTGGATCAAAGCAGTGGGACAGACCTTCACATCGTCCTTCGTTGCCAAGGTGACATGACGCTGCAGGGGTAGCATCTGGTCGGGATGAACCAGGGAGGTGTCAACAACCACGGTGCTAGCTCCAGTGTCCCGCAAGGCGGTAACTTCCTTGTCCCCGACGCGAGCTTGACAGTACGGGTTGAATCCTACCGGAGGAACATCAGTCCTGGGGGCAGAGCTGTCAACAGTGATGACGGTCAGGCGCTCCTTTTTCTTCCTCTCCGGGCAGTCCCGCTTGAAATGACCAGGTTGGTGACACAAATAACACAGCCCCTTTCCGGAGTTGTCTGGCAAGTAAGCGACCGGCGATGGTTTCGAATCGGCCTTCTGCTTCCCGGCCTTATCCGGATCGGTCTTGGGCTTGTCTTGAGCATGGCCGGCCGGTGTTACCAGAGAGCGACCAGCGCGGGTGGAACGGCGAGCCTCAACAAACAATTCGGCTTTAGAAGCGACCTCCTTCGCGTCCTTGAGTTCCTGCTGACGCAGAAAGGTAGCTAGTTCAAATGACACGGTCTGAAGTAGCTGCTCCTGGAGAACTAGGTCTCGCATGTCGTCGAAGGTACGTCCTTTACCAGAGAGCGCAAGCCACTTGTCTACGAGGCGACCTAGGCGCGTTGCGAACTGGGGAAAGGTCTCTTTTTCCTGCTTGCGGGCCTGGCGAAACTGCCGACGGTACCATTCGCCGGTCAGCTGGAATGCCTCACGGAGAGCGGTCTTCACCAGCTGGTAGTCCGACAACTGCTCCTCCGCCAACTCAAGGTAGACCTCAGCAGCACGACCAACAAGTTGCCCTCCCAGCTGCGCTCCCCAGGTGTCTTCGGGCCACTTCTGCAGCTTGGCCGCCCTCTCGAACCGTCCCAGGAATGTATCGAGGTCCTCCTTCGCCTCGTCGAACACAGGTAGCTTCATTTTGAACGTGCTGATGCCCGTAGGCGGTGGATGGGCCGGTGTCTCCCGTCGGAGTTGGATCTCAACTTCCTTGAGTCGGAGTTCCTCTCGCTGGCGCTCCTCCAGGAGACGCAACTTAAGCTGGAACTCAGCCTCCTTGCACTGGAGCTCGACTTGTTGCTGCTGCTCCTTAAGGCGCCCCTCCCGTTCCTCAAGTCGGCGGGCACGTAGCTCGGAGGCGATGAACTTGGACACCTCTTCCCCTTGGAGGTTCGCGCAAGCAGCCATTGCCTTCGCCTCCTCTAACCACACCTTCTGCCGGTCCGCCTGAGCTGGGAGAACCAAAGCGTCGTCCCGCCTGGCGTCTCCTCGCGGTTCACTCAATCGGTCCGCTACACTGAGTCTCGTCTTTCTTGAAACAGGCGTATCCATCCTGATGAATCACAACCACCACAACACAAACCAGGCGAAGCACAAAATACGACGACTAATCACCAAAGTATCAGACTAAATAAACCACCACAGCTATACCAACCAACGGTAAAATCAACTAAGTAGTAGAACTAACCCTTAAGTCTTAAAGAACAACCACCGAACACAACCAACCACGGTGGACAACAACAACAATCATCGACCAGCAACCTACCACCTGTAAACCCCGCAACAACCAAAAGATGCAAAAGTTTGAAACCAACACCAACAAATGCTAACGTCTAAGAACATCGACGGAAATAACAGCACACCATGCAAAATGCCAAGTCAAACCAGCCCGACCCCAAATGTAAACAACAATGGCGGCAGTTACGTCACATTAAAAAAAACAACCACCCAATAACAACAAAGCGGAAATGCTAAGTGTTGCCACTGCAACGCTAAATCCGCACGGCCAGACGGTCTAACGGTACATGACACTAAGTGCGGCCTAATCTAACGCTCAGCCGAACATGGAAAGCAGAGGCTGCCCACGGAAGCCAGCCGATAGCCGGAGGGTATGGGGGTAAAAGATCCCGCCCTACGGATACATGCACTGGCCCCTTGTTGACGCTAGCCACACTCAGTCACACGTCATGCGCACGCAAGACACACAAGGCCAGGGGCGGGCAGACAAAACAAGACAAGACAAAACAACCGAGAATCCATCCAGGGTGACTAATGACCTACATATCCCGGACGAGCCCCCAAGTTGTCACACACGCACTCACACAGCACGCTCCCGGATGGAAAACATTCACTCAAACAGCGATTGTTCTAATTACTAGTTTATAAGACAGACAATCACAACAACAGACAACACAAACGGCGCGCAAACATAAGTAACAGATCGTCCACACGACGGGAGAGAGAGAGAGAGAGAGAGTCTTAACACGAGGCTAGCTAGGAGCCTGGCAGCGGCGTAACACAGACACAAGGGCACGGGGGATGGGCCAATGAACGTCACCGCCCTGGTAAAGTGCCGGGAGTCCGCGTAGAGCTGCTGTCCTCTGGACGTCTCGCTAGGCTGGGAGCGGGCAACCTCCGAAGCCACGGGCGAAGGTCAGCCGGAGCCGGCGTAGCGCTGCTGTCCTCTGGACGTCTCGCTAGGCTTGGAACGGTGTAGCCTCCGAAGCCACGGACGAAGGTCAGCCGGAGCCTGCGTTGCCCTGGCGTCCACGGGATGGTCGCTCCCCTGCAGCCAGTCTCGCCCACAGATCGAGGTGCGCAGGAAGGCAGCACAACAGAAAGAAAGAGAAGAGGCCTGGGTGGCCAACTTCAGTCCAGCGGTCACCACACTAGGTTGCAACCTACCCCGCCCCATAGTGCTAGGCTTTTGCCAGTCCCGTAGCATAGCCCCGGACGTAACATTACCCAGTTACTAAAATAGGTTATAATGACAATATAGCTTAACTAAGCAAACTAATTATACAATGCGACAGAACCAGACAAGAACTCTATACTTTCCTAAACATATAGGACGAGACAAACACGCCACACACATCAGTGCACATATCAGCGGGTAAGGCAGCCCAAACCCCTCAGACCACCGGCCAGCCCCACACAGACGCCCACCCTCCCCACGCTCAACCAACGCGGAATGACTACGGCCGACCTAGGAGTAAGCGGTACCAACTTACCCGTCTGGCCTCACGAACCCAGCAAACAGTGGTCCCACTGCACTATGCTGCAACGACCGGGCGACGGTCAACAACAGTTGCCAGCGAAGGCAACGTTAGAGCGACGAGCTCTTCCAAGTACGTCTTACTAGACCAAGGGTGAATGGCGAAATGCGCTCGGTAGTGAACCGGAATTACGGGCTAGGTCTGAGTTGTGCACGGAACATACGGGACAGTATGACCCCACTAAAGACACGAGATACTGGAGCAACTCGCAGGACAAACACACGTGAAAACGGCATAAACAACACAACACGGTTTAGTGTACAGCAAACTCCGCCGCAGCGGTACTTTATTCACGGGGAACAAATAGGGGAAATAGACGGGTCGTGACACCTACACTGGAGACAATAAATAACACACTTCACTGGGCGTCTAAGTACGGTACTGGTGCAGCAGTCACACTGTTGATTAAGTTCGGTGCCGACATTGAAGCAGAAGGTGAGGACGGACTCAAACCGCTTCCTGCAGCTAGTGGGAAGGGAAACGAGGAGGTTGTACGGATTCTCCTCAATCGTGGCGCCGATGTGAATGTAAAAATCCGGTCGGGAACAAGGCCAATTGATTTTGCAAAACAACACGGCCATAAAGAAGTCGTCAAATTATTGCAACAAGCGGAGAAAAAGAAACAAATTGTAAATCGACAGTTTAGTGTTTAGTATACACAGTCTGAGTGTGTGATAGAGTTCGATGTGTAAGGAATTGTTGCAGCGGAGTTTGACACTCTTTTCGTTAGACGCCTACCTGTTCAGCTCGAACGTTGTTTTTACACTCCATCACGGGTTGCGAGTTTCATGTAGTCTATCAAAGGGTATTTTCACATCAGTCCCGTTAAGCACATGTACAAAGGTCAGTCGGAGCCATCAGTCTGTTACTCGCTGCATCCCACAACCTGCAAGTCTTGTCCTACTCAGCTAGTGCACGTTACTTCATCAAAACTTGCCTGACGGACAGTGCCGTGTTTTTCAAATGGGGAACATTTTGTTTTTCCGCCAGCTGCCCGCCAGGTATCCATGATATCTCTGTGGCTCTGGCCATGCGCCAGCATGTGTACCATGTGATCCGCAAAGTAAAAACTCTGAGAAAGCGGCTAGAGAATGGCCTGTCCTAGCGATATTGTCACCCGATTGTCTCTCGTCCACTCTTATTGGCCTGTCCTATAGTCCTATTGTTTATGTCACGCTAGTCGTAATGCGCGTGTTCCTATTTGTTCCTCTCCTGCATCACATACCGCTTTCCTCTATCTTCTCACTGGTAAAAAGATTTAGTTGTACACGGTAATAGGTCCCCGATAGCTCTATGTGTACGTTTTCCTGAAAATCTGGTTAGCCCCATCTCCTTGCCAAGCTGAATAAACCGAGGAACAGCGAAAAAAATGTCAGTTTTAAAACGAGAGCACCATGCATTAAAATAAGTCATGGAACACATCTGGTGTGCAGACAAGCATATAAGGCATAAGGTTATGGACGAAAGTTTTTCGCTCTGTTATCTGTATTTTTTTCTCAAGCGACGCATTATCAATCGCCAACAGCAGTATCTACACTTTGAATCCCATCACATTCTTTACTTATAGTGGGGGACACTGGTCACACAAAGACACGATGAAATAAAATGAAAGCTCCATACATTATTCTTAGATATATATCATGTGATTATAAAAAAATGGTGAACCTGCAAAAAATGAAATCGAACTTTGTGGTTATCGGCATGCAGAGAAAATCACATTGACAAGCAACCAATTATTTTCACAGACTCGATAAAGCTTCTGCAGAAAGTATTTCGGGCATCGTCAGACCAGCATAACTCAGTAATAGCAAACCTCCACTTGCTTGTCAAATTCGACAAAACGACGGAGCAGACAATAGTGCTGGCGAGTAATGCAAACATTCGAGTGACGAACAACTGAGAAAGCATTTCTTGTCTTAAATTGATGATCACCAGTTTGACTACAAGTACAACAGAAGTGTTGATGATACACCAGTCACAGTCACATTGACAAGGGCGGGTCGTATTTTAGGATTCTACCTTGATTATACATCATGCATTTAATGCTGTTGAAACTATCTCCTGGCTCAAAAGTTACAGGACATGCAGGTCAACCCCCACCTTACCCTCTGGGTAAGCGTCTTTCTGACAAACCGATATTCTTCTGCTCTTTTCCGTTCCTCATCCTCTCTCTCAAATACCGGATCTAACAGCACGTGAACGCCTCAGGCAATCATTTCACCCTTCATTTTCACATTGTACACAAACGGGATAAGGGAGACAAAAGTTATCTCAGTTATCTCTGGTCGAGCTGTCAGATTCGCACGCAGCCTTTGAAGGAGAAGTGTCTGCACCTGCAAGCTGGTGCGCTGAAAATCACTTGCAAATAAATGTGAGCAACAGAAAGGAAAATGTAATGGTAACAGGACTATTGTCCCACCACTAGCCATACGCCACCAGGCAGTGGAGAGAGTGGAACAATAAAAAAAATGTCTGGGAACTATCGTAGATAACAAACTGACGTTCAATGATGACACAGATTGTGTGTATGCCAAACGTAGACAGAGAATGCACATGTTGTACCGGCCGAGGGCACACCTAGTCAGTTTCAGAATTTTACAGTCATGCTACAGAGCTTTTATTGAGTCCGTCCTGACATTTTTTCTTTTATCTGCTGGATTTGGTCCTTGGATGTGAAAGAGAAAACTAAGTTGAACAGTATTGTGAATGTGTGTTGCAAGGTCGTGAGAGCCAAACTACACTCACTCACTCAGCTGGTCAAAGTGACAGCCATGGACAGAGCAAAGAAAATTGAATGCGACCCATTCCTTTGTCCTTAAAGATCTGCAATCTCACAGGGGCGTAGGAACCATGGGGGCCCAGGCCCCCGTTCGATTTTTGGAATGGCGGGCCTGAATATCTTTGCCCCCCCCCCCCTTGCTTTTGATAAGAGACCAGTGGTGGGCCCCCCTGCTCTGCTGTCGCAGGACAATCCTTGGCAGTCAACACACACACACACACACACACACACACACACACCTTCTCCACCCCGGCCGTATGGCTCACCCGACTTAGTGGGCCCCCCTTCCTCTCAGCATCTTCCTACGCGCCTGTCTCAGAAACACGCTGCATTGTGTGCATAACCCAGGCAAGTCTGTCACAGTTGCAGAGTTTTCAGCGCTTCGGGGACCTTCATAAAACAGAGCACGAGTTTTCCGTGACATTATTTGGTTTCTGTGTGTGTGTGTGTGTGTGTGTGTGTGTGAATGTCAAAATTAACTCTGATTACATGGACCAGAGTCGGTGGATAGAGGTGTCTATAATAGTTTATTAAGGTGACATGAGATTATTTTTTTTGTATTTTGATAGGAATTTTACATAGTGCAGATTGTTGAAATTTAGAGGTAGTGAAGGTGATACTTTATTTATCTAATTTTGCTATCAGTCTATATGTTTTTCATTTAATGTTGCACGATTTGTGTGGTTTTTCGTTTTATATCCACCATGACCGATTTTCCTATTTTGGATAATAAAGATTTTAGATGAATTTGAATGTGAATTTGAATTTGAACTGAGAGTGTGTCTGAGAGGAAAATTGTCTTTTTAAAACTTTCCTCGACTGGAGCCAGTATACGAAATATGTACATTGATTTGGGTAAATGCTGTAATGACCAATAGTGATCTTTTATGTGCTAAGCAATGATAGTGACTGCATTTATTATTCTTGCACATAGCGGCTACAGGATAGCGTGTGAAATACGCAAGTTTAAAACCTGAAATGGCCTCTGAATGCCAAATCATAAACACGGCATTAGACGTATGGCTGAACAGCTTTATCTTCCTAAAAGAACGAGGCAAAGAGCTCACAACTGTCAAAAATTCACGACTCAAATATGATACACATTTTGCAAAACATCATTACTCATTTGCCCAGAACAATACTACTAGCGTTAAAGCACAAACAGTTGAAAATACCGATAAAAAGCTCTTGTTATTCTTTATGGTGGTGGTGGCCCGTATGTGTGTGTGTGTGTGTAGCAAGCAAAGCAAGTTCGATGTCCCTGTCGTGGTTTATTTTTTAGACGTCCTTGACCCTACTTTATCAAACGGCTTGTAAAACACTTTATTATACCTCTGCACGACAAGGCTATTTACAATAACGCTGCACACAGCGATATCGGGTGAGTGGTGTGTTGTGCCGCGAACCGCATGCCCTCAACACGGCTACGATTTTTACAGGTCCGCAGCGAATGTGTCACTGTAGAGTGTCCTTTTGCCCAGCATTTATCGATCGTAGCTGGCTTGTGTGTCTGTGCCACCCGTCTGGGCAGAAGGTAAGTGCTAGTTGTGCTGTACACGACCTATATTTTACACTGACGCTGTTATCTAACATACACACGCACACAAGTACTCATGACTAATCGACCGAGGAAGGCATAGAATGGTTTCGTTTAGGTGCAGGTCTCGGGGCGGGTTTTCCCTGGTTTCGCTCGCAGTGCATAGCCTGCCCCATTTCCCATCGGCTGCCCTCTTCGCGCCAGTCTGCTCTACCATACTCTCACCAGCGTTCACCGGACTGTTCGGCAAATTGTTGACTGAGAGTTTCAAGGCTGATAAACGCTATTATCGCAAATAAATTGAAGTGCACACGAAAAACGTAAATGTGTGAGTGTAGAAATTTAGCATGTTGTGAAATATCTCGGTGTTTTATTTTTACATTAGTGTGCATCATTTCATACACACCGCCAAGATCAGATTAAGTAGATGCATTGTGGAATATTGATACATCTATATCGCTCTCATGCCGTGAAGTGTTAACCCATTAAGCGTGTCAGTCATGGGCGTTAGCTAGAGCATACATGTCCCTAATTATACTAATAATTGCTTGTTTATGTACATTATTGATCCCTATGCACTTTAACCGACATGGTGGTGTCACGAAAATTATTCGGTAAACTGAGTTTCCAACACTATCCTTGTGATCACTGGTCATGTCCAAAAATATGTCTCACGTTGTGCAGTGTGACTCGCGCATGTAAGATGACCTCATTTGTGGATTTTTCCATGTCGGTAATCTGTTCTTTCTTCTGTGTCAGTAATCCCTCCCTCTCTCCCTCCCACCAAACAAACAAACAAACAGCCTCAGGATTCATTTTTTGGTGAATAAATGATTTTTGTTGTACCTTGGTTTTTTTTCTCTTCCACTCACCAAGAAACTAAAACATTTCAAAGATTACTGTTGTGTAATCTGAACAGTTACTTCTCCTGGTCAAGGGATCGGCTGTCCCTCTTACTGTGTCGCCATTGTCTGACGGTCTCGTACAGATGACGCAGCGGCTGGTACACAGGGTTTGGTGTTGTGTAGTCAGGGTTCACTGGACGTTCGTACGAGTCGGACACGTCTTCTGATGACACGCGAGCTGGACTGATCAAATCGCCAGCGTCTTCGTCTGCTCCTGGAAGCAAAAAAGCTGTGCTCAGGTAGACCACATTTTAGTAATTTACAGATTTTTTTGTGATTTTTATGTTGAGTGCTTCACTGGGCAAGCAGTATCTCTCGATTTCAGTGGGGAAACGAACTGTTACTTAGAATGTGGTGTGTCATACAGCAAAACTCTTTTTGAAATTCACTGTTCAGAAACGCGTCTAGCAAAATATTCCTCCACATTATACATTCTTTTTAAAAGTTCCGTGTTGAGAAAGCAAGCAAGGCATTCTCCTACATTATGTCACCATTATTCTCATTTGGCGCGCGAGAACAGACATAGTTCACAAGCATCCCATACCTTCTTTTTCTACGCGTGGCGGTAAAGGTATCAGGTACCCGTCGTTTGGGGCATCCTCGGGTGCTGGAGGAGGGCACACTAAAGCCCCTGAAATCCACCAAAAACTATTTTCAAAAATGCATACTGTGCAAAATTATACTTTTTTTTTTTTTTTTTTTTACCAAGGTGGGCTCTGCTGCAATAACTGAAAATATCTTTGACAATAAAATAAATTAGTACCAGCAGACAATGGAATGTCGTCTGGAATTTCCATGTAGATGTTGTGTTCCTGTGTTGGCGGGCGTTCGTCACACTGACATTGTCTGTCGTTATCATCATCGGCGTCAGCTTTTGGTTGTGGGTGAGAATCATGGTCATGGTGCCTCCAACCTGCGGTACAAAGTTCGCATAATAATGGCATTGATATAGGCGCTTGAACTGAAATATTTGGATCAAGGCGCAGCGAGCTAAACCCAACACGCACGCTCACGTGAATCACACGCATTCTCCCACACACCTGACATGAACACATTACAAGCAGAGGGCCAGCTCAGCAATTTCAGTGTGGGAATTTAAGAATTGTATCTAATTTTGACTTCTACGGGCTTAACATTTCCGAGACAGAAGGGGGGCGGGGGGAGGAGGAGGGGGGGGGGGGCGGGAGTACCCGGAGAGAATGAACGGTACCACATACGAGAAAGAAACATTCTTCGCTCGGAGTGGAACTCGAACCTGATCTCTCGTATTGTTGACAAAGTCTTAACCACTAAACCACCGACCGCCTCCTAAGATAAGCTTTATAAACGCCGTACTAAGAATGATACGTATTCTGCAGATTTTGTTGAAGAAGTACATCTATTTGATTGCCATAGAGCAAGCTTGCCCAGTTTTGCACACTTGCTTACCTTTCAGCTTGATAGCACGCACAACGATAACGGCAATAACAGTCGCTGTAACACCAATAATGGCGACACTGCCCAACACGGCTGCCCCTGTTCCTGACCAAAAATCGGCGCCATCTTTGGACTCTGAGGTTTCTTCTTTCTTTGTGGGTGTTCTCTGCAGAAGCTCACTCACGTCTGTGGTGACCTGTGGAACTGTATCTGTAGCAATGGATAGAAAATGGGTAATTGTAGTTTTGTAACAATCTGGATACATTTCCGCATGTTGGTATAGCGCTGGGTTTCAGAAGCATACCCCCCCCCCCCCCAAAAAAAAAAAAAAAAAAAAATCCATTCGGCAAGCCCCAAGGCCAGAGCCTCGCCCCTTTACTCTGCCATGTGATGGCAAAACAGTATGACCATGACGCCGTTTGGCATGAAAAGGGATTATTTTCAAGATGAAAAAGATTGAAGTAATGGTCTTTATCTTCAAATGATGTTAATGCAATTACTGCTTTCTTTCCACGTGTCAGTCATATCAAACTACACGAGCTGTCCTCATAGTAGTGTCTGGCAAGCATGTGTTGTGCTCATTATGCAACGGTACGCGATTGGCTGATTTCTGGGGGCTAGCCCCCTCTGATTAACAGAAGTAGAATCGTTTGTTAGCAATTACACGACAATCATCAGCATCAATAGCGCAACCACAACAACAGTAGCATTGACTCACCACTCACCACGCCACCCCCCCCCCCCCTCCGTCCCCCCCCCGAAAAGAAAGAGAAAGATCAGACAGTGTCAGGGGAACTTCAGCCGACAGTGTAGAAAGTGAAACAAACCTGTCACAAGGTCAGATGACTGGGGAACTTCACTGGTTTCACTGATGATGGACTGTGTCCCCTTTAGCATTTGTTCATTCAGGAGTGTTTAGCCCCTCCCCCCTCCCCCCCCCCCCGCCTCCTTCCCTCCACCCGTACCCGATAGAGAGAAAGAGAGTGAATGAATGAATCTTCATTTCTCTGAATTGCCGTTCCTACTCTGTGTGTGTGTGTGTGTGTGTGTGTGTGTGTGTGTGTGTGTGTGTGTGTGTGTGTGTGTGAGAGAGAGAGAGAGAGAGAGAGAGAGAGAGAGAGATTACTTGTAATGTTGATGGTCACGTCTTTCACGTCATCTTTGTTCGTTCGCCACACCCAGCTTGTGTAATCGGCCTTCTCAATCCGTTTAGACAGTCGGTACCGTCCCTTCTCTGGCAGGCATTCACAGATGTCCTCAGACAATGGCACCTGGCATGCCCCGTTTACACGGTAAGCATGACACAGAGGTGCTTGGAAGTCGGTCATTTGTTTCCCAACAGTAATTCTGATGTTGTCCGGGAGAACACACTCTGCAGGAGTTGCTTCCAAATGAAAATCGATGGAAATGTTTGTATTTATTTCAGGAGTGAGAACAGTGCTGTTCAGGTCCCGAAACTTGACGGCGTAGCTACCTGCATATATAACACAATTCTTGCGGAGAGTGTCGCGAACACGATGCATACACTCGTGAATCACACGCATCCTCACACACATCGTGCATAAACATATAACAATCACGTGGTGCCAATGGTTTGCCCAGCAATGTAGGTTTCGGAATTCAAAATCAAATTTGAATTCAAAAATACTTATACTCGATCAAACAACAGGTATAAAATAGAAAATCGTCTTAGGACTCACAGCTCAACCAAAATAAGAATTAACATTCTACGTCCATAAAAATTGGTTTTGAAGGGCTGCATTCATTTTGAAATTCTGTGGGCTGAGCATTTCCAAACTTGCAAATGCTGCTTTGTGAAAATATTTGTCACGTTCATGAAGAGCCGAATAGCGTAAACATATAAACACTATTAAACAGTGTGATTCTGTGACAAACTGTCATGCAATATCGCACCTGTGTGTGTGTTAGTAAACTAAATCGAAATATCTCTCTCTTTATCTTTTGTCCCCGTGATGTCGTAGCATACGATTATACTACATGTTGTAAATAAGAAATATTTCGCTGGCGTTCAGCACACCTTGGATTCATGAAAACAATTAATTGGGCGCAAACGTATCACCACGTACGTTACTATGCACATGAAAACAACAACAACACCAAATAACAAACAAATAAAAACAACACCAACAAACAAACAAACAAACAAACAAAACAAACAAACCCAAAACAACATGAACGTGCTGTTTGTTCAGTGCATCAGGGCCCGAATGTAAAAGTCGAGGTTAATTTAACCCACGGCTACGGGCCTAACCCATACTAGGACAAAAGAAACCAAAAAACAAAATTATATAAAAAAGGAGGCGAAGAAAGGGAGAAATAAATCCTTCTATAACGGCTTAGGCATCTTGCTGGAATGGAACCGCTTCCTGATTTAAAAACAACAGAAAATTTAACCCAAGAGCTAGTTTAGTTCGAGGTTAGACTCTAACCCGGGGCTAAACTCCCTAACCTCGACTTCTACATGCGGAGCTAGATATGCGCGACTAGGATGCACGGACGCAAAAGCCATATCCCAACAATTTCAGCAGCAGCTTTCTCTAACGCATCCCAGGTAACACCAGTAGGCTACTTGTCTGCAATGTGTCTTCTTGTGTCATACAATACGCTCCTTTCTTGTGTTAAGTATCTTTGATCTTTTATCAGAATACACACACCAATACTTTTTTTTTTGCATTAAATCTTGCCAATAGTTGAATACTAGCGTGCATTTTCGTCCCGATATGTGCAGAGTAGGTGTGGGTGAGTGTTTGCGAGTTTAACGTCGTATTCCACCACTGACGGGTAATGGCAAAGACGGGGTAAGAGAAAAAGGCCAGCGCAAATATTGGCCCCAGCCGGGATTCGAACTCACGACCCGAGCATTATATAGTCCAACGCTCTACCATTCGGCTATCCCGGCTCTCTTCCCGGGATGTACAGGAAAACTTAATTATGAGAAGCTTGTTAAACAACAACAACAACGACATCCAAAACGACAACAGGTATTGTTTGCATCATCATGAGATTTATATTTGGAAGTGTAAATGCTAGCAAAAGGTCTCCATCTACATATTAACACAGGCAGTAATGTTTTAAAGTGCATGATTTGTGAAGAAGAGAGATACAAATTTAAAAAGACGTGACAAACGTTAAACTTACATTGTGTTGCCGTGACGGTTGTTGAATGCACTGTCAACAACAAAACTGCCAGAAAATATTCCGCTTGGATCGCCATCATCCGTCATGGTAGATATGCTGACAACCAGTGCACTGTTATGTTGTCTTCGCTGTAACCATCAAATACTCAATAAGAACATGTTGAAACAGTAAACAATCATTGCCGGAAATATTTCAGGGGCTTAAGTTCGGCATTGTGTCTGAGGCAGTGTGCGTGCGTGCGTGCGTGCGTGCGTGCGTGAGTGCGTGCGTGCGTGCGTGTGTGTGTGTGTGTGTGTGTGTGTGTGTGTGTGTGTGTGTGTGTGTGTGTGTGTGTTGACCCAATCAATATTTCTCATGTCTTTTCGCGTTCCTTCTGACAGAAAATTCCATTTGACAGCAGCTGAAGCGATTGCTAAACACACACTAGTTATGTTTCTTTTGCCTTCAGATCCCAGGTAACATGGAGCTGGTAAACTTCTGTGCTTTGTTGTTGGTGTTAACGTACAGAACGGCTGCTGCTATAAATGGCAAGTGATGTTTCCTTTTCTTGCTAATCATCACACTACATTGTATTTCAGTATTGGTAAAACTAGGATATATCAAAGCTACATTTTGAGAAAAGTTCGCTTACTGCAATCCACGCCAGAAATAGAATAGTCGAGAATAAGAACAACGACCAAATCAGTGTTAACACAATTCCTACCAAGTACGTTTGGGGTCGTTCACCAGTGGCAAAAACAAATCCTACAGGCTGGGGAATTGCTGCAGGAAAAAAAAAAGACAAAAAAAACAAGATGGCCACTGACCAGCCCAATATGTTGTTTCCATTTAATCACCTGCTGTCGTCACGGTCGTTCTTTTGTAATGCCATGTATTCGGGAGGACACACACACACACACACACACACACACACACACATACACACACACACACACACACACACACACACACACACACACACACACTACACACTCTCTCTCTCTCTCTCTCTCTCTGAATGGAAACAACTGACCGGGCTTGTCAGACCAATCTTGGTTTTGGAAGACGTCAAGTTGTTTTCTTTGAAATCTATGACGTTTTCCTCATTGGGATGACGCATAATACATTTGACGTAATAACTTTGACTCGGATACAATTCTTGCAATGAAAGCAGCCCCATGAAAATTGAAGTGTTGCTGCTGCGCAGTGTAAAGATCGAATTTATACCGGCTCAATGTGTTTAACAGACAAGTCTGCGCGGCGAACGTTTTTTCACTATGTGTTATGTCTGCTGCGCGCGCGCGCACACAGACACACACAGACATACGCGCGCGCGCGCGCACGCACGCACGCACGCACGCACGCAGACTTGCGCGAGCCGCGTTTGTGCATGTGCTCCATTGAGACCTATGTGGTGTTCTCTCACTCTACTATGCTATTGAGTGAGAGTCAGTGGAAAAAACAAAGCTCACTACATCAATGAAACTCCCGCTTTCCCCGTCTACAAATAGAGAACTTCCGAAAAGTGACGACACACCCCCACGTCAATCAAACATGACGTCGGCAAACTGACGCTGATACAGTTTTGCGTCAGTGCGCGTGTGCCTTTTCTGCGATGTTTGTGAGGCGTGTGGCTTGTGTAAAGGAAATGTGCTTCGAGTACAAATTTTCGAGTCAACTGACGACAACGGCTGCAGTGAATTTTTCTAATTTTTTTGTATATATTTTATGGCACCCCAGGCTCATTATCTATGTATAGTAGGAGCGATTTTGAGATCTAAAGTGTGTTCACCAGCACTTTCATCAGGTACGGCTTACGCCAAAAGTATAAAAGCGACAACATCCAAAATTCACTTCGTTGAGAGTCCGTATTCATGCTATCTATGTCCAAAAAATGGAGTGGTTTAGGTAAATATTACGCCTTTAAACGCCAGAAAGCCACTTTTTCTGAAAAGGGCGATAACTCGCAAATCATGTGTGCAATCGTACCTGGATCGGGCCTTCTATTCAACAATCTTGATTCATTTAGAAATCCCAAATTTGAAATCGATCGGTTCAGTATTTTCGGAGAAATAGGCATCTGAACTGGGTTCACATGCAATGTCAACTCAGGCTCGGTTTACATGAAAACTATAAGAGCGACCATTTTCTAGTAGTGATTCTGTTCAGAGTCCGTATTCAAGCTATCTACTGCCAAAAAATTGAGTGATTTAAATAAATATTACGCCTGTACACGAAAGACAACCAACTTGTCTCAAAAGGGCGATAACTCCCAAATCACTTAAGCAATCATCACACGCTTGAATCGTCTAATGTAACATTTTGATATATTTGGATAACCCAAATTTGAAGCCATTCGGTTGAGTATTTTCGAAGAAACGGGCCTGGACACAATTCACACACGCACACACGCACACACGCACGCACACACGCACACACATCCGCACAGACGGCACTCACTGAGGAGGAGAAGTGCGTTCGGAACACCATACGCGTCAGCATCGATGACGCAAGTTTTCTTACGTCATTGTCAGAGTTACACTTGCAAAATCGTCTCTGCGGGAGATCGGCAGTGACGTGCGTTTGTACCACAGATGCTTGCCTATGAACGTGGAAATTTTAGCCCGTCCTATTATGTTGTTTCCATTACTATGGAAACAACATAAAAAAGACTGAAATCTAGGCCAGGGTGCAGCTGTAGCACACTAGTGACTACTGTGGGACCACGGGGGCAACGCCCCAGTTCAGGAAAAACAAAGCATATTAAAGGCATTTAGTAACCTCTACTGGCACCCCGAAGGTAAACTTATACTACCGTGGTACTGATATGCAAGCCTTCAAAACTGAAGTCCCATATACTATTGCATGTATCATGATACAATGTGTGCAACCTTTTCCCCCCTCCTTTTTTTTTTTTTTTTGGCTGAAACTTGGATTTTGTTGGCTGAAAGGATAGGAAATTTGACTGAAAATTGCCAAATGACTGACAATTCCCCAGCCCGATCCTAATTAACTTATGTCTCCAAGAAATTAAATTTGGCGTAGAGGGAGTGTTGAACTTTGAATATACTCGTGTTTGCTTCAGTAAGAGCCGTCAAGGAACCGTTAATCTGGCCTGATTTTTTTGCATGCAGGACCAATAGCGAAAAAGAATTAAAAAAAAAACAACAACAACGTAGATTACTCATGCGCGGTACGAAATGTGTCACGAGAAGAATAGCCAGGAGGGATACTCATGACAATAATGTACTTTTACGTGCCAGTACAACATATCCAGGTTTTGCTATTTACATCAGCTACACGTATTTTCATCACATTTCAACACTGTTGGAAGCGTGTATATTCATCATATTTGCAGATGTATGCAGCGAAGCTATCTGCATTTTTGTCTGATGTGTCAATGCGTTGTATATGTGCAGATCGCAAGACCCACTGTGTCGTGCCGACAGTGATGGCAGGAGAACCCACATCGTTAACATGTTACTTCAACAACGCTTTCAAGGAGAACGAAACGAATTTTGTCGTTCAACATGTCAACCAGCAACAGGAAATGTCAGGTTGTTACAAAATATTAGCACAAAATATCAGACCTGGTGTTCGGACTTGGTAACATCAATGTGAAGGTTGTTAGAAGTCCTAGACGTATTAATAACACTTGAGTAGTCTTGTAACATGAACAAATAGCACAAGCAGACTCATTTCATGGTGGAGGGTCACATTATTTTCCCAATGATTGGTTGTTGTTTTTTTTTAAATTATTTTGCCAGATGTACTGACCTGCCTGTGGATGCGACCCGAACGTCCAGACTGTGATCCAGCCCCAGGTTACATCTTTGATGAGAAGATCAGCAGAAATCTGACGCTGAGAATTCCTTCTGCGGCTAAACATCACGTCGGCAGTTACATGTGTTTGGTGACTCCGTCCGACCTAGATGACGCTGTGGCTTGTGATTTTAACCTCAGAGGTGTGTGTGTGTGTGTGTGGGGGGGGGGGGTGCAGATAGTGCTTTCTACAAAAGAATATTTTGGTAAAAGTTTGTAAATGCAATAGCTGTAATAACAGAATTTTGTCGTTTTGTCATTTCGCTTCTTATATTGTTTTTAGAAATGCAGTTACTTTTTCAATAAAGTATGGATGTTATCTCAAAGACATTTCTCGAGCAACACAAAGTAAACTTTCCTGTTTTGCTCTTTTAACACACAGAGTATCCCCCTAGTGGCGCTACAGAACAGACATCGGCGGGCTCCACGGTCAGTTCATTGCCAACAGCAGACAAAGAAGAAAGAGGTAAATAGGCTAGAACCACCGTGGCCGTTAATTTTGTTTTTAATTTGCAGGGATTCTTTCTCACGTTTCATTGGATAGGCATGTGTGCATACATATAAAGGACGACTGTAGTAGCTTACTGCTGGTGATAAAAGACTGCTCACCAACTGAGATCTCTCTCTCTCTCTCTCTCTCTCTCTCTCTCTCTCTCTCTCTCTCTCTCTCTCTCTCTTGTAATTTGTAACCACTTTGTGATCTGCCATTGCAAGGTTGCTGAAGTGAACGTCTATTGATTATACTATAAGTTTATCTTGTCATTGCTTAAAACTGTTTTCTTGTGTCTTTACAACACAAAACGGTCTGTTTAATCCAACCAACGGGTGGGGTTCTGGTTGCAGTGACTTTCGCCTTGGTGTTCACACGCATACACAAATGCTTTAGCATGTGTGCACGTCACTACCCCATTCTCCATTGGGGGAGGGGGGGGGGGGGGCACGAAATAACCACAAGCACACAAAAAAGGTGTAAGTGTCACCTTCCAAATGATTCAATTTTACCAGATTTGGACGGAAACCAGGTCTTTCCCTAACTGTGCTAGTACCACAAAAATACATTGATGGAAGTCGAGAAACGCTATCATATGATCAAACTTGTTCGTTCGTTCGACACTTACGTTTCCTTCTTTTCTGTCTCAGACAACAGTTTGAGTGTGACCGCCATCGTGATACCTGTTATACTGATCCTTGTGCTCATCTGTGCTGGAGTAATAGTCTTCATGTGTCGGTAAGATTATCCTGGCCTCTTACGCATCAGTTCAGCTCATCTGGGACAATTATATTGTGTGGTGATGCGAAATATACGTCAGTACAAACGGATTCTTAGCTCAGAATGTAATGTTTGAAAACAATGATTTTAATTTAGATCGTGAGTATTGTGAGTATTTTTCTAGGCATAACATAAATTCTTTCTGTATTTACTATTTTTATTTGTTTCACTGTTTCATGTCTAACCGACGAGAAACGAACTGATGCATGAGTATTTTATTGTGTCTTTTTTTTCTCTCTTTTGCTCTCTAGGAAAAGACTTGCTGCACGTTTTGGAAAGGCTGCTAGAAACAGAAACAATGACCATGTGGAATCCCATCCTCTGGTTTCAGTTACACCGTCTCACTTGATTAACACAGCTGTCACTGACAACAAAGGTGAGGAACACAAATCGTGTAGTCACAAAGTTTTCTTATAAATTTAAATTGGTGAAACTGGTCATGCAAAAGAGCTCTCTAAAAACCAGCCGTGAATTCATTTCCTTTCTGTAGCACTTTTGTCTCTCTGATAGTATTTGTACTTGTATTCTGGTATTATCTTCTTTTTGTCTCTCCAGTAGTACTTGTGCTTGTGTTTAGGTATTATCTTCATTTGGTCTGTTTGTGTGTGTGTGTGTGTGTGTGTGTGTGTGTGTGTGTGTATGTGTGTGTGTGCGTGTGTGTGTGTGTGTTGTGTGTGTGGGGGGGGGGGGGTCGGATTTTACTTATTTTCAAAGACACAGAAATTGAAATCGGATTCACACAAGTTTGTTGTTGTTGTGGTAGTGGTTTGTGTACATCTAGGTCTTTCTTTGACTGTTGACAAGTTATCATGTTTAAAAGAAACAACAACGTATCAACTTGAAAGTGACAAAAATAAATGTATTCGCTTTACCGTTTCTTTGCTAGTTTATTTTACGTATTTTCACATTGAAACGCATTTTTTTTCTATCACATCTTTGAACCTGTCAAGGCATAAAAAGAAGCTAAAGAAAGGCCTTGTGTGTATATGTTGGTTAGAGCACACGGCAACACAAGCTCATTTTCCTGATATAATTGTTTCCAGAGATTCCAGATAAGGACATTTGTGGAACATGTTGCACGTACATTTGCAACCGCACCGCAAAACTGGTCGAGGAAACTGGCGCAATTGTCATCTTAGGGCCTGAGCGATGTGGAAAATCTACACTTGGTCACGACCTGGTGGCTAAATTTGCAGAGAAAGGATTTTGTCCGCTCGCACTTGACCACCCTAACCAATGGCTGGAGAAAAAACAGGACGACAAGAAACACATTGTTCTTTTGGACGAGTGTCCGATGGATGAGTCATCAATGGAAGCTTTAAGTTCCATGCGGCGTGACCAGTGCTACATCATTTCTATCAATAAGTCAGATGATGTCAACAGTGAACAGGGTAAAGCTGGCCTCCCGTCTTTCTTAAAAACTGCGCCAGTTGTCAATCTGTCAAAGCAAACGATACCAGAAACTGGAGGATCAGAACAGTTGTTCCAAGCTTGTCAGGAGGAGAATGTAGAACAGATGGAAAACCTTCTCAGTGTCGGTGTTGAACCAAACAGGGTTAATGACGAGGGCAAGACACCTCTACACATTGCATGCGAAAAAGGCAATCCGGATATTGTTGTACATTTAGTCTTGGCTGGGAGCGATGCTGATGTCAGGGACACAAAGGGCCTTACTCCGCTACACCATTCTTGTATTTCTTGGTCCACAGCAACACACTCCGTTCAGCAGGGTGTGGCCCAAAGACATGGACAATATGATAACCCACGTGAACGTGTAGTAAAGATTTTGCTTGAGTATGGCGCAAGTCTGGAAGTTGGGGATTGGGAAAAAGGCCGCAAGCCACTCCACATTGCATGTGAACATGGCAACAATGACTTGGTCAAAATTTTGTTAGATGCAGGAGCAAGTGTGGACGCACAAGACAACAATGGTCGAACGCCTCTCCACGTGGCCTGCAGGTACAACCATGTAGATGTTATGAAAAGCCTTCTTGCCACAGAATCGGATGTTGATGCAAAAGATGACAGTGGATTTACCCCGCTCCATTTGGCCTGCAAACACAATTTTCCTGATGTAACTAAGTGTCTTATTGAGGCGAAGTCCGATGTCAATGCGAAAGGTAACAATGGCAATACGCCTCTTCACGTCGCTTGCGTGAATAAGGCAATTGATTCGGCGGAGGCGCTGCTGGGTGCTAACGCTGATATTGAAGCAAGGAATGAGGCCGACAATACACCACTTCACATGGCCTGCGTTTCGGGAAGCAAAGAGATCGTGCAGATGCTTCTCAAACACGGCGCAGATACGCAAGCTAGGAACAACACAGACGACATACCTGCGAGTGTAGCAAAGGCAAATTACCACCCCGACATCGCCAGCATGTTATCTCCAAGGAAATTATCCAAGGTCTAAAACAGAGTACTTCAACCATGTGCTTGTCTTTTGCGGGACGGACAGGGTTTGTGAGTGGGTGAGGGGGGGGGGGGGGGGGGGGGGGCGAAGAGGGTCAAACGAACTTCATATTCTCTGTGTCCCATCGGACATGCACGTTCAGTGTTCACGGAGTAGACGATCTCGGACGAATACCCGGACTGTTTCCTCTATCTCAAGTTCATGAACACAGTGAATTTGCGACGTATCAATCAATAGTTTACTGGAATGCACAAGCGCCTGTACAAAGGGATCGAGACAAAAGCATTCATCAGATTTTCAAGGCAATGCAATAAGAAAGTGACAATTCTTCACGGTCACAATCACATCCAGAACCCCACTGTAGCTGAACGAGATGTCATGTATGGAATATAACGAGATTTTCGATCCCTGCAAACAGTACACACCAATATGGTTCCTCTACCAACATGGGCATGACAATTAAACAGGGCATTATTTATGAACGACTTCAGATTGAAAACATCATATATACCTGTGAAAAAACAGTTTGCGAAGACAAGCATCTACCAAAAGCAAAAAGACTGCAGCCTTCCAAACGTTATATGTGTTTTATAAAGCTCTCTCCACAATGAGGCGTGTTAAGTTAAACTCGTTTGAATATTGTGTACGAATGTTAAAAAGTGCTTTCCCCCGTTGTAAATGCGTTTTAACTTTCACATGTTCTTGCAAATTTTTACAAAGTTGCTCAGCTGTTGCGTACAAATGCTAAAAGTGATTTCCCCCCGTTGTAAATGGGTTTTGATTTTTAAAATTTAATGTTCTTGCAGATTTTTACAAAGTTGCTCAGCTGTAGTGTACAAATGCTAAAAGTGCTTTTCCACAATGTAAATACGATTTGATTTTTACATGTTCTTGCAGCCTTTCGAGATTCTTTTAACCACAAGACAAAACAAATGTGTAGAATGTATTTAGCACATGACGGTGTCGCATAGGTCATTTGATGCCGAGTAAACAGAACTCTGAAGCAGCCCAGAAAACAACACCAACAAGAATATAAGTTGCTGGATAATCAGTCGGTGCCTGGCAGAAGAGGAAGCATTGTGAACAGAGGTTAAAACGGTTGTAGAATGATTGGTGAATGTCAGAATGTCCGGGGATGTGGGCAGTTCACCGAAAGTGTTAGACAGCTGAAACTGTAGAAATGTGACCAAGGTGAATACGAATGAGTTGAAATCACTGTGCACCCAACCTTATATTATATTATATTATATTATATTATATTATATTATATTATATAGTGCTAAAAACTAGTATTATTTCTCTTCCATTGCGCTTTCATACAATAGCACTGCAGTGTGTGTGTGTGTGTGTGTCTGTGTGTGTGTGTGTGTGTGTGTGTGTGTGTGTGTGTGTGTGTGTGTGTGTGTGTGTTTTATAGTGCTCTGAGCCATTTCTGATGGGGTTTCTTTCATTATAATCAATGGTGCTTATCTACAATGTGGAATGTGCTTGCCTGTGTTATGACACTCCTACTGGGCTTTCTTTTATAACCCTTGAAAAAAAGCTGCCCTTGTTCTAGCCAAGGTCTTGAAATTTAGTACAGAGAGAGAGAGAGAGAGAGAGTGTGTGTGTGTGTGTGTGTGTGTGTGTGTGTGTGTGTGTGTGTGTGAGACAGACAGACAGACAGACAGACAGACAGAAAGTTGTTGAGAGACCCCCCCCCCCCCCCCCGCCTCCCATCCCGCTTACCTTTCGTTAACGCGCTATTCGTGAATTTTTCTACTGTTTTAAATGTATATGTTATGAATTGTTTTTAACAACTATGTATTACTTTCATTTACTAATGATTTTATATTTACACTTTTTTCATTGTGAAATAAACTGATTTCACTTGAGTGGCTTTTCTGACAAATTTAAGTCCTTGTATGCGGTTCGTAGAGAAAACAGTTTTAACAGTCTTCCCCCCAAAAGTGGTCATTTGTCCACCAAACACACAATTTTTTTTTTCTGTAACACACACACACACACACACACACACAGACAGACACACACACACACACACACACACACACACACACACACACACACACACACTCTGCCCTCATCCAACTGAACTCATATCAGTAACACCTTTTTGGGATGAATACGACTGAGACAAGGGGAAAAAAAGAAGAAAAAACGAAAACAAACAAACCAAAATGAAAACAAATAAAGCCCAAACAACCAAACAACAAACAATCAAACAAAAAAGTTTTGAAAACACACACATACACACACGCACAAAGACAAGCCCCCCCCCCCTTTCCCCGCCCGAACCCCAAAAAACCCCAACCAACCAAACAAACAAATACAACAAGAACAGAACAACACACACACACACACACACACACACACACACACACACACACACACACACACACACACACACGCACACACACACACACACTGAATGGCATACTTCTCGCTTAAAATGGCCTATTTTGGGAATGCAGTTTTTCAAAAAATAGTTCATTCTATGCGAGAAGTAGACTATTTATTCTTCGCGGATAATGTGTTGTTTTCAGAAAAGGGCTTTTCTTTGGCAGTGACCTTTTTCTCGGATAAGGGCCGTTTTTTTCGGAAATGACCTAATTCTCCGAAGATACCTATTTTGGGGAAAGAGCGGCTTCCTTGAATGCCCTGTTTTTCGGGAATCATCTTTTCTTAGAAGTGATCTTTTCTCGGGAATGAACTATTTGTTGCGATGACCTGTCCGGGAATTCCCGTTTCTGCTTGCGTTCTCGTGTGTTGTTTACACCCACTTGTCCTGTTTGTATTACGCTGGTTGTGCTGCGATGCGATGCAATGCATTTCGCTCCCTTGTTTTGTCTGGTGCGTTATGGCATTGTTTAACACCAGATTCAGAAACTACAAAATCAGAAAACAAACCGCAGAAAGGTGCCCAGAAGAAGAAGACGAACGTGATGACAACGAGCCTGTCGAGTCCCGTCCTCTGGTGTCAATAACGTCGCCTCGCATTTTCACAGAGCAAAATACACAAACTGATTTGTCACAAGTTGAAACCATAGCAGCGAAGTTTTGCGGTACGTTAATATTACGTTGTGTTAGTGTAACATATAATTATGCTTTAAATTACCAGTTATTTGCCGAATTTGCTGATAAATGTTTCTTCTTCATTAGCATAATATATATTTCTTTTCAATTGTCTGTTGCATTAATTAACCATTGATTATTTACGATTTCATAATGATTGTTTTTATTCATCCACTGACTTCATGTAGTATTTTTAACGTTTTTATTTCAAGACAGGCTTGTGTGTTAATATTATTCCTTGTTCTTTGTGTAATGTAGAGGAGACGTTAATTTAAAGGAGAAAAAAACAAGAAGCAAGTGATGCAGAGGTTTTTAAACTGTTTCACATTAAATGCCATGGAACCGGGGGTGTTTATAGCGATTTTTTTTTATTTATTTATTTTTTTTTTTTTTTGGGGGGGGGGGGCATATGATACCAGCTTCTTTGTTTATTCCATTGTTTCCAGAGCTTACACAAGAGGAAGTTATTACAAAGTTTGGCAAATACATTTACAACCGTGCCGTGCAGCTTCTACTGAAGACTGGTGCAGTTGTCATCACGGGGCCTGAGCGATGCGAAAAGTCTACACTTGGCCGGGCTGTGCTGGATCACTTTTCAGAAAAGGGATTTTACCCACTCGTCCTTAACCACCCGAACAGATGGTCGAAGGAAAAACGGGGCGACAAGAAACACGTTGTTCTGTTAGACGAGTGCAAGGTAGATGAGTGGTCAACAGAAACTGTCCAATCAATGCTTCGGGATGACCAGTGTTCTGTTATTTTTGTCTTAAGGTCAGATGTACTGAACAGTGAATGTAGTGCTGTTTTATGTACTGCACCAACTGTTGTTCTTGGAAAGAAAGTGCCTACAGATACTGAAAGTACAAAACAGTTATTTGAAGCGTGTCAGAGTGATGATGTGGAACAAGTAGTAACACTTCTCAGTGGCGGCCTGGATCCCAACTGGCTTGATGATGAGGACAAGCGACCTCTACACATTGCATGTGAACATGGCCAAGCGGATATTGTCTCTAACTTACTGTGGGCAGGAAGCAGTGTGGACGTACGCGACACAAAGGGACGTACTCCGCTACACTGTGCTTGTGGTGCTACTTCCCAAAGTTCACACTCCGTTCAGCACGACTCCAGGAATACAGACTCAGTACAGGCAAGAGGAGCAACTAGCATAACGCGGCACGACAACGATGAACAATATGACAGTCCCCGTGAACGTGTAGTAAAGAGTCTGCTCGCATATGGTGCAGATGTCAACGGAAAAGACAAAAATGGCTTAACACCACTCCACGTGGCCTGCAAACGCAACCATCGAAATATCACCAAGAGACTCACTGGCGCAAAGTCATATGTTGAAACAAGGGACAATAACGGCCTTACCTCCCTTCACTGGGCTTGTATGATGAAGGCAAAGGATTCAGCGGATGTGCTGCTTAGAGCAAACGCTAGTGTTCAGACAAGGACTGACGCAGGCAGAACGCCACTTCACCTCGCTTGTGAATCAGGAAGCATAGAAATCGTTCAGATGCTGCTCGATAAAGGAGCGAAAATTGAAGCTAAGGATAACCATGATGACACGCCTACGAGTTTAGCAAATAGGAAGGAGCACTATCGCATTCTTGCTATGCTATCTCAGAGTTAATAACTGTCGCAATGTTTAAACCAAACTTTGCCATTGAACTGTTAATTTCTTTGCATTAAACGTTTTTGTTTTTTTGTTGTTGTTGTTTTTCAGAATCTTTGCAACAAACCACTGCTGGATCAATGACTTCCGTTTTGAAAATTATAAACACGGTTACGTATTCTTAACCTCTGAAAGTGAAAATGTGTGTTGTCTTTTACGTGTTCAGCTTCGTCAGATTCTTGAAAACACAAAAACACCCACACAAAAAGACATAATAACAGTTTGATAACACCACTGTGAAATACGACAGTGTACTCCCTCCTGCTTGGACTGTTTTCTTCGGTGCTAAGTTACATGGTGTGCTAAACAAAACATTACCTGTGTGTCTGTAGTGAATGTGAGCGAGCATTTTAGGGGCTGACAGTATCTGGCTGGCAGATACTGCTGTCTTTCTGTTGTCGCCCTGATCTAGTCAAGACGAAAGTGACGTATAACTTCCATTCATGCTTATGCTGTTAGCTCACAAATGGAAGGGGTTTGGTAGGTGTCAGTTCTTGACAAGGATGACAAACTTCTTAAATCACACAGATGCGACTTCAACTTTCTAACGGGAAATATAATTATAAAACAAATGACTTCGGCGTCATATGTCCCGCTGGTCTACCTTACTTCTTGTTGACGCGTTGTGGAATGCAATCAATTTCAGGATAGCGAGTGCACGAATGTCTTGAGAGAGCGAAATGTTTTAATCAAGAATACTCAGTTACGCGTCAACTTTTATGCCGTTTCTCGTGGTTCACATAAACTGATTATGTACACCCTGGTCGATTACGGTACAAACTCACACCGCGGCACGCATGCACGCACACACACAAACACACTCTTTAATTGTTTTAGCATTTATGACACAAGCAAGTACACGCGTCGAAAAGTACCAGATCATTAAAACTACATTTGGCGAATATCCAGTCCACAGTGATTAGGAAACCATTACAAATGTGCAAATACCTAACTTTACTGACAGAGAACGACACCAGTACTAACAAAGATTAAATCTTTGCATGACAACATTAACACAATCTTGCATGTATTATTATTTCTTTACTCTGAGCGCAAGCAATCGGCATGTTCGATACGGCTATTGAAAGAAGATGGACATTCAAAGCTTATACATTCAAAGCAGATGAGACAAGGCAAGGAAGGCCGACACCTTTACAACACACACACACACACACACACACACACACACACACACACACACACACACACACACACAAATCTGGTGCGAGGATTTGTTCCCGAGTTTTTGTTTGTTTGAGTATGCACCTCCGGGCTTCATAGCAAGGACACGTACTATATAACTATTCTCAACCTGTTTACTTACACAGTTTCTGATTTAGATAACAAGTTTGATAACGCTGCAAAACTACCTGTTTCGGTCTAGAACGAATATGTGCGAGCATGTAGGGGCTGGCAGTTCGCCAAGTGTTAATGTTTTCTGTCTGTAGCTATGTCTGGACGCCAGAGTGAAATATGTTTACGCTGCAAATAAGCAGAAAAGATAATATCCTACCAGGTAACGAACTCTTTAGCGTGCCACAGACGTGAATATAAGTTTCCAACGGGAAATATAACCATAAATCTTCCGGCAATGCACAGACTTTTAATTACCGTTTGAACACCCGTGTCCCACTTAGACTGACCGTGCGGCGAGTCGTTTAGATTTCATCGCGTCAATGTTTTAAATATTCAAAATATTGTCACAATAGCCCTTGTTTTAAAGGTCTATTGTATAGGTACTGCTGAGTATGTCGATTCTATAATCCTACTGATCTACAATCATTCCTCTTAAAACATTACGAAAAAATCAATTTAAAAAATTGTATAACATATGATCAGATAATAATACATTTATACAACTTCATGTTCAAATACAAAATCGTCTACAAATGCATGTTCTACCATTAGCTCGTCGTTTCCTAAAATAATTGATTAAGCTTTACACTAATACACTTTTGATCCTGCTAGCACAGAAAAACCACTGCTTTTCATATTGGATTATGATTATTATTATGATGACCAGCCGATTTCTTTTTGTATGGTGGAACATTTTTACTTGCATCCTCTGCCTCTTTCCCTACACTGGTTGTATCGAGACAGAAGAAACACCGCCATCAAACCAGCTGGTGACCGTTCCATGCTAAATATTGACGTATTCCCTTTGTTCCTGACTTTTGTCAGATGAGCGTTTCTCCGCTGGTCGAGACATTTCGATATAACCACTGGAAGAAGCAGTATCTTTGCTTGTGGATTTTGTCACTCTGCATGGTAAGGGACTATCACTGTCAGGTTTACAGATTGTATTGTGTAATTGTACCACAGGGCGAAGGACACTATTGTTGTAGAAGGGTGTCACATTTCTGGCGTCATCTGTACCTTTCCTCACTTCAGGCGATACTGATGGACGCAGGTAATTGTCAGACAAGGCTGGGTCCAAGCAGACTCTTGGTGGATCTGCACAAAAATTGCAGCATTAGCGACTGTCTCTCTTTCTCTAACAATAATACAGTCGTGTAACAAGGACAGGACGTAAAGGACGGGTCTGCGCGTCTACATCAGCAAGCAAACAAAATCTCTCTCTCTCTCTCTCTCTCTCTCTCTCTCTCTCTCTCTCTCTCTCTTGTCAAAACCACTGGAAAGAAAGACATATCCGTTACCGCATGCTCAGTTTTATAGAAAAACTCACGGCTGGGGGCAAATATTTTTTTACTGGCTTTCTCATCGTTGCCCCGTCTTTGATATCACCCGTATGTGGTGGAAAAGGACAAACACCCACCCACCTACCCTCCAAAGAAACAAATCTCTTAAATCTACTTCAATCTGGTTTCCGCCCCCACCATTCATGCCACACCTCACTTATCCGCATCGTCGACACTGGTTCTCCGTTCATTAAATGTTCAAACACCTACCCACCTTCCAACTCTCTCTCTCTCTCTCTCTCTCTCACACACACACACACACACACACACACACACACACACACACACCTGGAGATGTTGGAGATGGTGGAGGAGTGTCATCATGGATCTCCCAATAGTAGTTGGTCTCACAGTTAGGACCTGCTTCATTACCACCACTCTCTTCCTGTCTCGGCGTTTCAGTTGGTGGACCGGACTGGGTGTCGGTGTCGATGTCACTTGATACACGACTTTTTCTGGCTGGAAATTATGCATAAGCAGGAGTGATAATGTCAGATTTTTCCTGATGAGATTTAATTTTAATGTAATCAGTTTGAAGGTTTGAAGAAGGGAACAGAGAGAGAGAGAGAGAGAGAGAGAGAGAGAGTGGGTGTGAGTGGGGGTGGATGTTTGGGAGTTTAACGTCCTTTTTCACCATGTAAGGGTGATAACAAAGACAGAACAACGAGAACGAGAAAAAGGCCAACACAATATTTGGCCCCCACAGAGAGAGAGAGAGAGAGAGAGAGAGAACACGTAGGAAATCGAGGGGAAAAAAAACTGCAGCGATCTTCGAAACCGAAACCGATTTACAGTCAAAAACATCTATAACCTCAAATCAGTATTTGTTTTGTTTGTTCTTGCATCATTACACCAGAATACGCTTTACTAAGTGAATAAGGTACAAAAGACAAACAAATGTAAAACATACAGGTCAGGTCGTATACCTTTTCTGATACTGACAACCCGAAAAGTAATCAGCGTGGCGGCCAAGGCAGCAACGGTCACACTGATGACTACTGTCAAGTCCACTCCATGTTGAGAACTTTGAGATTCACTTGTGTCTTCACCAGCTGCTGTCCGAGAGGGAAAACAGAATATACGTTTATGAAAAAGTTGCTTTTCCCCCAATCAAGAGAATACCCACATGTCGATGGCTTAGAGCAACAACCCTATTTCTTGAAAAAAATTCCATTTTTTGATTTTTTGATATTTTGTGCAATAAAGGTCAAACATTCACTACAATAAAATCAAATTTTGAAAGTTGCCTTAATTAGAGAAATATTAGTGACAAACTGTTGCTGCATAAAATTGACACGATAACTTATTTGGGGCGACAACGGGATGTTGTAACATGCACTAACATGCTCTAAAGAAAGCACATGGTTAACTACACTGGACTGTGTATGCAACAGTAGGCTCCGAAGGCGACGAACGCTTGTTGCATGAGAGAGTACAGTCCTGTGAAACAGGAAAGTACAAACAACATCAGTCCACTGGAGTGGTGTAGGGAAGCTGCCTATGGGAAAAAGCGCCAGGTGTGACAGGCTAGTGGCAACAAGATGATAAACAAACTAAGTGCGCTTCCTGCATGGGGACGGGAAGGCAGAGCTGTGGCTTCTGCCTGTCAACAACCACCTTATCTGGCACCGGCCGGGATGGGTTTGGTACCGTGGGAAGGAAGAAAACTGGAATTTCCCTACATTACTGGATCATACTTTATCAAACCCCCAGTGTCTGTATTTCCTTTCTGCCATTTACATTTTGCCACACCGGACAGAGAAGAGCACAGAGCTGAAGTTTTCACACATGAAGGTAAGAATGTTTCTCTCTCTCTCTCTCTCTCTCTGTGTTAGTTGAAATGTTGAAAAAATACTTCTTTATCTTGTTATTGATTATTTTGAAACTAACTTGATGTTTACCAATGGCAGGCATGAAAATGAAGTTACATTATACTCCAAGAGCCTTTTCACTTGCAAAATAAAAATCCAATCAATCGATCAGTCAGTCATCCCTCCCTCTCTCTCCCTCTCTCTCAAATACAGAATCAATTAGTAATACGGCAAAGGAAGCCCACTTTTGTTATGTTTGTAACTGGCATACTAAACGAGGATAGTGAAGGAAATGTCTGTCTCTCTTTTATAAAACTAAAACTGTATATCGTTCGCTTACTGTTGGCTTAATCTGACTTTCCGTGGCTTTCAGATCGCTCGTTGAAATGGATGAAGAAGTTGAATTCGAATGGTCAGATGCTGACTCTGACATTTTCATGTCAATACAACTGGATGCGGAATACTTGCAAGATGCTGATCACAAATCTATCTCCTCTGTTCAGTCCAGCTATACAGGTAAGTCAATTTAAGGTTTTTCTACTCAGTTTTATTTAACGTGAGTGACTGTTTTTTTGTTTGTTTGTTTTTTTGCTCTCTTTTTGCCAGCTCCAGCGGTGTTCCTCCCAGGTCATGGGTGGAATCCACGGAGGGCTCGAAGGCTGGGGCAATTTTTATTATGCATGATGATGGAGATGAGGATGATGGTAAGATGATGCTATGGAGGTCCATGTGGTTTGGGACTGCGGGACAGGGCCGCGTTCCACGCTTCCTGTCATAAATATCCCGGCGTTCACCAGGCCCGGGAACTACGGCACCTGCAGTGCCGGTGTAGGATCCGGTCCGGTCCCCCCTCTGAAGTAGTCCCCCGGGGGACCAATTCGTGGCAAAAACTGCTCTATAATGGTCCCCCCTTGCAAAGAAATAAACCTAAATTCATCCACGATGTTAGATGACATTTTTCTGAGTTGAAATTCGAGAATCCTGTATTTATTGTTGCTGTTTGGGTGAGCCTGGAGACGGTGTTTTGTTTGTTTATTTGTTGCTTTTTATGTGTATCAGACAACAGTTATATTCAGAGAACACACACACACACACACACACACACACACACACACACACACACACACACACACACACACACATGCTGATCTAGAAATGTTCCTGACACTTATAAGAAATTAAAAAGTACATAAAACGCTACAACACTTTGCTTAGAGCAGTTTCGGGGGACTACTTCAGAGGGGGGACCGGACCGGATGCTACACCGGCCGTGTAATCATCCACATCATAAGACGTGTCATACCAAGGGAAGCACCTCAAAAGTCGCACCCGTGAAGTGGGTGAATCTCGGCTGTGTGGCAACAGCCTCCCCATTGGGCCCATAGCACACCCGCTCTGGGTAGGGGCCGACCTAGGTAGGAAAAATTCCGCTTGTCTCAGCTGGGATTCGAACCCGGGTCTCCCGGTCCATGGTCCGAAGTGCTAACCACTACACTACAGGGGCCGGTAGTGACTGTTTTCAGTATTTATTTTGGGGCATTGTAGAAACGAGAGAGAGAGAGAGAGAGAGAAACTTTTTTTTACATGGTACATCTCAGGTCAGGAGAAGGATGATTTGTCTACAGCTATCACTGAAAGTCACCGCATCCACAGATTCCGGCCACTACACTAAAACGGTATTAAGTAAATATTTAGTTGATATCATTCTTAGCAATCTTGATACTGTATTAAACACACGAAGACACTCATTCACAAGAAGATTTGGAAAGATCATATAAACGCCTGAATTATACTGAGCTGTGAAACTTTTCAGTGGGCTGCATTCCGGATTTTTCCAAGATGGCGACTTCGAGGTAAACTGTTGTTGCTCTAAGGCATCGAATTTACTAATAGAAACACACGAGGGAAAAATAACTATAGATCAATTTCTACTGATTGATTCTAAACACCTTTCACGTATAGGTGAAAGTCGAGTTGTGCAGTCCCCATGTCATTGGTGAGTTCCAGCCGCCACTGTCCCTCCTCCTCTTTCCTCACATTGTCCAGCCGGACAGTCAGCGTCAGATCAGGCGGGGTCCCCGTCAGGTTGCTGCTGTTTTTTGCCAATGGAGACATAATATGCCGCGTAAAAATCGACTTTTTTAAAGTTCTGACAACAGTTTTTTGCCACAGTGTCTGTTTTACGAAACTTCAAAGCCAGAGGTCGGTCTTTTCACTATTTTGTTTTCTTTGATCTTCGCAATACTTTCGTACTTTTTAAACTCTGCTTAAAGCTATTTTTTCACTTTTCTGTCCGTCGCCGGAATTAGATAATGTTTCCTTAATCTTGTAATAATCTTGTTTTTATAATTTGTGCAGTTATATTTTCTTGTGTTTTAGGCTTACTTTCGAAATGTAACTACAAACCCATAAAAGCTTATGAATAAAACGTGTCCAGTACCTAGAACAGTTAATATTGCCTCGCAAAACTTTTCCGCGCCCAGGACCATTTTTCTGGTAAAGCTGGCATCCACTTATCGACACACGGTTCATGAGGATGTTGAACTGTAGATCTGCGTCTTCATCGGATTGCACGTGGATTTCAGCTCCGTCACTTTGAAATTTGGGTAGATCTAAAGATAGTTAATAAGTTTAGAAGGTCAAATGTTGGCACAAGCTTGGTGTGGTGTAGCAATGTCTTTGTACCGTACGACATCACAACACAAAGAAACAACAAAAGACCAGCGTTGACAGATCAACAGAAATTGATGCAGATAAACAACAATAATCATAGACAGGACACAACGCAAAACAATCTAACGCCTAACCAAACAAATAAAAAGAAGTAGCAAAAGAAAAACAACGCTGCCGCCGAGTTCCAACCAGCACTAAAGACAAACGGTCACCAACACCACCACTGTAAATATCATTACTCACACACGTGAACACTAGGCTAAAATTTAACAAGACTATGCACACAGATCTATGACTGAATGAACACGCCATGCACGCAATACACTCGTTAGTCACTTCTGTGACATTATGATGGTGATGATGATGATTGTTACTTATAATTTTAATAAAGACAGACAGATACTACCTGTGACGTTGACGACAAGTGTTTCTCCATAGCGTGGTTGCGTTCGGAACTCATAGCGTGTGTTCTCGTCCTTCTTAATCGCTTCTGAGAGGCGGTACCTCGTGTTTGGCAAACATTTGCAGATTTCGCTCTTCATTGACGGAATACACACCCCGTCAATATGTTTTAACATGCACTCGGTGTTTGGAAACAGGCCAGCCTTTTTCCCAAAAAAGATTGTGATGTTACGTGGAAGTTCACATTCAGCAGACGAAGCTTCAAAACCGAAGTCGACAGAAACCTGAGTATCTCTTTCAGAAGTGAGAACAGTGGAGTGTACGTCAGTGAACCTGTAGGAACCTGTGTTGAAAATAAATGTTACAAAAGTAAAAAAACTGCCCCTTTATTTTTATTTTTTTTCAAATCATATTCAAACCTTTCAGACGGCTATGCTGAACAGGAGAAAACACAGAACCAACAAAAGCGTCTGGGACACGCAGAAACCTGTAGAGGGCAACCAAAATCTTCCTTCATAATGATGGTTCTCCCAGTATAAAACCCTTTACATTTTGTCCTCTCTCTCTCTCATTGATCACATTTCTACCACCAATAGGGGGAGGGTTCTAGGTACTTATGTGCGTGAAGTCGGGATAAGTGACCATTACCCTATTTGTTGCAGCTGGGCCTTAAAAGTAGAGAAACCAGACAGAAAAAAATCAACACACAAGCATAATATACAGATCGTTCAAACATTTTAATAAAGAAGCTTTCCTCTCGGACCTAAGTTAAATTCCATTCGAGGCAGTATATAACCATAGCGATCCTGATGATGCCCTTACAGAATGGAACCGATTGTTCCTCAGTGTCCTTGACAAGCACGCACCCATCAGACATAAACGTGTCAAAAACCCACACCTTCCACCTTGGTTGAATAAAGACATCAAAGACGCAATGAAACTGAGAGATGAGTTTAAAAGCAATAAGGATTTTGGAGCTTTGGAGCTTTCAGAAAACAACGAAACCGGGTAACACATCTTGTGCGGGAGGCAAAGAAATCTTTGTTTTACCGTATTATGAATAACAAAAAGGACACGGTTTCGGTGTGGAGGGCGCTAAATGCCCTTACCAAATCAAAACAGTCATCGTGCACGTCAATCTCGGCAGATGCCTTTAACAACCACTTCCTCTCCATTCAAACAGTCATCGTGCACGTCAATCTCGGCAGATGCCTTTAACAAACACTTCCTCTCCATTCAAACAGTCATCGTGCACGTCAGTCTCGGCAGATGCCTTTAACAACCACTTCCTCTCCATTCAAACAGTCATCGTGCACGTTAGTCTCGGCAGATGCCTTTAACAACCACTTCCTCTCCATTCAAACAGTCATCGTGCACGTCAGTCTCGGCAGATGCCTTTAACAACCACTTCCTCTCCATTCAAACAGCCATCGTGCACGTCAGTCTCGGCAGATGCCTTTAACAACCACTTCCTCTCCATTCAAACAGTCATCGTGCACGTCAATCTCGGCAGATGCCTTTAACAACCACTTCCTCTCCATTCAAACAGTCATCGTGCACGTCAGTCTCGGCAGATGCCTTTAACAACCACTTCCTCTCCATTCAAACAGTCATCGTGCACGTCAATCTCGGCAGATGCCTTTAACAACCACTTCCTCTCCATTCAAACAGTCATCGTGCACGTCAGTCTCGGCAGATGCCTTTAACAACCACTTCCTCTCCATTCAAACAGCCATCGTGCACGTCAGTCTCGGCAGATGCCTTTAACAACCACTTCCTCTCCATTCAAACAGTCATCGTGCACGTCAATCTCGGCAGATGCCTTTAACAATCACTTCCTCTCCATTCAAACAGTCATCGTGCACGTCAGTCTCGGCAGATGCCTTTAACAACCACTTCCTCTCCATTCAAACAGTCATCGTGCACGTCAATCTCGGCAGATGCCTTTAACAACCACTTCCTCTCCATTCAAACAGTCATCGTGCACGTCAATCTCGGCAGATGCCTTTAACAAACACTTCCTCTCCATTCAAACAGTCATCGTGCACGTCAATCTCGGCAGATGCCTTTAACAACCACTTCCTCTCCAATCAAACAGTCATCGTGCACGTCAATCTCGGCAGATGCCTTTAACAACCACTTCCTCTCCATTCAAACAGTCATCGTGCACGTCAATCTCGGCAGATGCCTTTAACAACCACTTCCTCTCCATTCAAACAGTCATCGTGCACGTCAATCTCGGCAGATGCCTTTAACAACCACTTCCTCTCCATTCAAACAGTCATCGTGCACGTCAGTCTCGGCAGATGCCTTTAACAACCACTTCCTCTCCATTCAAACAGTCATCGTGCACGTCAGTCTCGGCAGATGCCTTTAACAAACACTTCCTCTCCATTCAAACAGTCATCGTGCACGTCAATCTCGGCAGATGCCTTTAACAACCACTTCCTCTCCATTCAAACAGTCATCGTGCACGTCAATCTCGGCAGATGCCTTTAACAACCACTTCCTCTCCATTCCAGGTTCTCTGTTAAAAGATGTTTCGACTGAAACGCTGTCAGTTTCTGAGCAACTGGTGAAACACTGCAAAGACAAACTATCTTCAGAAACACAGTTTAATATTCCTCTTATGTCAGTACATGACGTCGGCAAACATATTGAACAACTTAAAAACAAAAAGTCGCCCGGACCTGACGCCATCAGCAGCACGGCGCTAAAGCTTTCTCTTCCTTCCGTATATTGTTGAGTCACTGACGTTTCTTTTTAACCTCTGTATTCAGCAAGGAAAATTTCCGTCCGATCTGAAAAAAGCAAAGGTTACCCCACTACCCAAAAGTAAGGATCTTAATGATCCGAACAAGTTCCGGCCAATATCACTCATTTTAAAACATATACACAAACACTTGAAGAGCCTCCTGGACACGCATAACCTACAATCCGGTTTTCGCCCGAAGCATTCATGTCACACGGCATTAACGCACCTCATTGACAGGTGGCTTTTAGCAATTAATCAATCAAAGTGTCAGGTGTCGTTTTCTTGGACTTTTCTAAAGCTTTTGACTTAGTCAACCCGGCCACGAGCTGCTTATCAAGAAGTTATCTATTTATCATCTAAGTGATGCCGCGGTTAGTTTCTTTAGTTCCTGCCTAAGTAACCGGCAACAGTTTGTGTGCGTCAACGGTCAGTACTCCAATGCGGGTGTTATTAAACATGGCGTACCCCAGGGCTCCATCCTCGGCCCGATTTTATTCTCATTATATATCAACGATTTACCCATGCACATTTCACAATCAGATGTCACATGTAGTCTTTTTGCTGATGATGCAACTTTTGATGTGTCTTCGTCAGATGTCGCATCTATCACTCACTCGCTACAGCAAACCTTAAACGATGTTGAGGAGTGGTGCAGGAGTAACTCAATGATTGCAAACCCATCAAAGACCGAAAGTATGCTAGTGACAACAAGACAAAAGCATCAACAAAATCCCCCCTCCCTTAGTCTCCGTCTTGGTTCACAGACCATATCACAGGTACATGAGCATCGTACACTAGGCATTACAATTGGCATTCACACACAAACAATGTAAGCAAAACGTTGACCAAAAACCTATTTTTGCTCTCAAAACTGAAGCCTTTTACTGATTCTGCCACTAGAAAACTATTTTATAATGCCCACATTCTTCATCATATTGATTACGCGTCTACAGTCTGGGACGGGTGCAGTGAGGCAAACCTAAAGAAAATGAACTCACTGCACAGACGTGCAGCAAAGTTGATATACGACGGGCCTCCTGTAAACACGGACGATAAGCTTCGATCGTTAGACATGTTACCACTTAGAACACATCACCTTTTTAACAAATGCCTGCTCATATGAAAAACCACACTATCAAAGTCACCGTCGTACCTGACTAATCTCTTTAAATACCCCTCCAGGCAATACGAGACACTGAGGAACGATCTGGTAGTGCCCCGGCCGCGACTAGACATATTCAAGTCCAGCCTGTCCTACGCTGGGGCACGGGAATGGAATCTGCTTCCAAAAACTTTAAAATCCACCACGTCTGTGAATTCTTTCAGGGCCCGGCTGCACAAGCACTTACTACACCAAACCCACTAGACCAGGCCGAATAAACCGTAATACCCATAGCGCTTAACATTCTCTTTTCAAAAAGTTTCGTGATATTTACACATCATACCTCTCGGCAGTTTGTATATATGTATATGGGTATGTATGTGTATTTATATGTGTGCATATGTATATGTCTGTCTCATCCCCAAACACCCACCCCCACCCGTATATGTCTCTCTCTCTCTCTCTGTATATATATATGTATATATGTGTGTGTATGTATGTACGTATGTATATGTATGTATACATATATGTACACACTACCATCAGACATCTACATTGCCATTAAAACAATATGTCCATGAAGTTGATTGTTTTGCCCGGTATACCCGTTTTTATTACTATGCTTCTTTTGTATTGATCATTTATCTGTGTGTGTGTGATTTCTTTGTAGTGTAGTTTTCCTAGTTTAGCAAGGACAAGATGGAAGACAGGTCGTTGTACCTATACCTTTTTATCCTTGGAAAATAAAGTTTCGTTCGTTCGTTCGTTCGTTTTCTGCATTATTTCAAATAGCAGAAATTATGCATTTCCTCTGCAGCCAGGTCCGTTCGTGTGTGTGTGTGTGTGTGTGTGTGTGTGTGTGTGTGTGTGTGCTCTACACTGCAAGTCAATCGTCTTGTTGTTTGTGTACTGAACGTGTCCCACCAGTTTACGTCACACTCAATGGCGTTACCTGGTTAGAAGCTTTCTTCTTCTACTTTGTGTTGTTGGCGTTTCGTGTACATGTAGAAACATATTTGTACGGCCTGCTGGAGTGAATGTTAAGGTGAGCCAAGGACAATTCCTAGAATAGAATTGTAAGAATGTTCACATTCGAACCTGATTGTAAGCTTAGGTAGTCAATGTCGATGTGTTTTGCCAAAATCCGCCTCGGGGCGCACCTAAAGGTAATGTACCTTGTCCCCAATCGCCGTATATGTCAGACCGCAGCGTATCGACCAATGTGGAATTAGCTCTGACATGCAATCGATATAGTCTGTTGGATCTAAAGCCCCTTCCTCCCCCCCCCCCTCCACTCACCCCTACACACACACACACACACACACACACACACACATGGTCCGAAGTGCTAACCACTACACTACGGGGACCGGTCTTTGAGACAATTTTTCTTAGATTCGGTTCTCATTTGACTGACAGAAAGTCGCTACTTTACTTCATTTCAAGGAAGTAACAGCGTTCACTGACGCGTCCTCTGAGTGTACGGGAAAACATAACAAAGCAACCAGGAAGTGATTGGGAATAGTCATTTTATCGATTCATTGTTCGAGTCCCAGCCGAGGCAAGCGGGATGTTACCTACCTAGGTCGGTTCCTACCCAGAGCGGGTGTGCTATGGGCCCAGTGGGGCTGTTGCCAGACAGCTGAGATTTCCCCACTTCACGGGTACGACTTTGGGGGTGCTTCCCTTGGTATGACACGTCTTATGTGTTCAATTCTTTATTCATTTCTATCGGCCCGTCACAAAGCAGATAATTTTACCGTGAAATTACTATTACTAAATGTCATTATTTTTTGGAAACGCAATACAAAGTATACAAAAGGATTACAAACACTGGAAGAAATCTGTAATAATACGCTGTGTGTGTGTGTGTGTGTGTGTGTGTGTGTGTGTGTGTGTGTGTGTGTTTTACTTATGAATATGTTTCTCTCTCTCTCTCTGTGTGTGTGTGTGTGTGTGTGTGTGTGTGTGTGTGTGTGTGTGTGACATGTAATGAAGGAGAGGGAGGGGGAGAGGAGGGGTGGTGGTGGAAGAGGTATGTAGATAATAATGGAATTTGAGTGTATTTAGTTAGCGTAATTTCTACTTTTACCCACCAGTATTATAACCTCAGACTAGTTAGTTGGTAAATTAGTGGTGAATCAATTTTATGCATTGTGTCCTTTCTTATCAGTTTTAGTTTACTCGTCTTATATTAGTTACACATAGTGAAGCTACCTTTAATTATTAACCCTTTATTTTATTTTATTTTATTTATTCATGCCCCTGAACAAAAAACAAATTTGTTCTTGATGGACACAATAAAGTCGTTTTGAATCTTTGAATCTTGAATCTTTAAACACACACACACACACACACACACACACACAAACACACACGCACGCTCCACCCCCTCCCCCTGTCCCTCTCCTCCATCGCAATCTCTTACATATTCAGAGCACGTCGCTCTTGGTGTCCTGAAGAGCTATATCCCAATGGCCATCTCACCAGCTGTGTGAGACTGACGTCGCTGACCAGCACAGAAAACGAACTTTGCTAGGTTTAGAGCTCCGTTGTCCTCTGAGGCAAGTAATGACACACATTGCTGCTCCAAGGTAGTTTCGTCTATAACCACAGTACCCAGGTGTTTAAGACTTATATCGGAGTACACAGGGCAGACAAACAGTACGTGTATCTCATCCTCTACAGACTCCAGGCAGAAAGGACACATGCGCTGAGACGGTACGCCAGAATAACGGTATCTGTGACTGTTAAAGGGGGAATCCCCCATTCTAAACCTAGACAGAGCTGTTCTAAACACGTCTTATGATGTGGATGATTACACGGCCGGCACCGCAGGTGCCGTAGTTCCCGGGCCTGGTTAACGCCGGGATATTTGTGATAGGAAGCGTGGAATGCGGCCCTGTTCCGCAGTCCCAAACCACACGGACCTCCATACCATCATCTTACCATCATCCTCATCTCCATCATCATGCATAATAAAAATAAAAAAAATCTCCAGCTTTCGAGCCTTCCGTGGATTCCACCCATGACCTGGGAGGAACACCACTGGAACAGGCAAAAGATTTGGGGCAGAAAAAAAAGTCTCAAAGGCCCCACTTCAAGGGTTCACGCAGGTCATTCTGAGCTGTTTACGTTCTACATGCTACCAGTTAGACACCTGCACAGTGACAGTATCTCACAGGCTGGCACTGAGGCAATAGTAGGCCCTACGCCACCGCGCAAATATCAAGAAGTCAGCATTAAGCTTGCGGGACGGTGAAGCGCTGTGGAGGAGACGGTGCTGTCTCTCATTCAGAGCTCCTCTAATCATTAAGACTATTATAGGGGTACAGACGTACTCAGAAGTAAAACTGCCCAAAACAAGAAGGCTGACAAACAGTTAAACATGGAAACAGCCCGTTGTAAGCAACTCCAATTTGAAATGCAGGCAGTCAAAACCTTATGACAAAGAAGAAAGAAAACTTACAATCTGTTGTTGTTGTTGTTGTTGTCGCTGCTATTGTTGTCAGTAGCGCTGTCCACACTGCCGCTGTTCCAAAACTCTGTAGAACTGACGGCAACATTGGTAATGCTTTCGTCTGACTAAAGGACTGTTGTTTATTTTACCAAGTCCTGCAATGTGACGTACAATATTAATGTTAAGATAAGGCGGAAAATATTCAAGAATATTTTCCGCCTTCCTTTTCTTCCTCATCAATTGTGTGACACCGGAAACCTATATCATCGTGGAAAGGGCACCGCCAATTCATAGTATGATTCACAACGATCATCTACATATGGTGTATGATAAAGTCATACCACAGGTGCTGTCCAACGGTAACAAGTAAAAGCATCACAAACCAAACGCCTAGAAGAACTTGAGAGACTATACCATATCCAGTACCCGTGCACTGTTGCAGCTGCCTTGTTCACAGTAAAGATCATTTTAGTGCACGACATTCATATTGCGTGAAACTTTCTCTGGTTAATATGTATTCATGTATTGACTTTCCTATAGTGCCAGCCGAAGCAATTCCTGCATCTATGCGAACAATGGATAACTAGTGATTTATATGCCTTATGAAGTGTGCATGCACATGTCTGTGGTTGATGCACAGGTCAGTACAAACCTTTTAAAGCTGAAAATGTTCTGCAATTTTGTGTTCCAGTTTGTGTTCTTCATGTCAGTAGCTGTAGCAGCAGTGGTTTAGCAAAGACAAGATCGAAAGCCGGGCCATTGTATGCTTGTAGTTTAAAATATTGTTATCGTTGACTCTCTCTCTCTCTCTCTCCGCTTGTTTTTCAGCCGCTGTACATCATGAAGCTGGCGACTCTCGTTGGTTTGTGGATGGTGTTGACAACTGCTCGGGAAATGACCGTTCTTGCTGGCAAGTGTTATTTTCAAGTTTCATTTCTTCCAAATAATGATTTGATTCTTTAATAAACTGTCACAGATACATCTTTATTGATACGTGTGCAAAAACAAAGCGATAGATGAGGGGAACGAGGCCAATTAAAGTAAAACAAATCGTTATCAATGTTAACGAAACGCCACGGGTGAATAACAATGCGCGTCCTCATACTAGGTACATCCACATGTCACTGCCGACAGTGAAGCGGTGTGTTCCTGCTTGATCCAGCAGGAGTGGGTTTGGCGAAGGGAGGACATGCTGCCTATGATACATATGTCTAATCTACATTCCATAAGATTGATACAGCCGTGCTATTGACCCTTTGAACACATACGAAGATTCCAATATTCGATATACATACATATTACAGGTTCCCTGGTTCATTGTAATGTACCTTCAGTGATGGCAGGACAAGCGACGTCATTAACCTGCTACTTCAACCACGACTTAAAACAGGAGAATACAGACTTGGTTGTTCAACATAGCGATCTGCAAGAGCAGCTTTCAGGTGACAACGCTGTTGTTGTATTCATTGAAACTCAGTTCTTCCCGTCTGTAAATTTAACACACATAAGTTGCCATATAGTACAGTCATTGAATCTTCCTTCCGTCTATTTGTAACACACACACATTCCTTGTGTCAGTACAGTAAACCAGCTGCCCTTCCCAAATACCTGTATTGTTTATTCAGACGAACATTTACTACTCAACATAAACCATAATTATTAAAAACATACACAGGGCAGTAATGTTAGTCAACACAGACAGCTGTATTACGTTCGTATAAAAATGCAAATTGTACCTTTCTGCCATGATGTTTGGGTTTTGTCATCAGATATACTATCCTGCGCCTGGATTACCATTGATCGTCCTACATGCACCACGGCCTCTGGTTACGACTTTGATGAAACAATAAGCACCAACCTTACCTTGAGGATACCTTCAGCAACTGAAGAACACGTCGGCAGTTACTTGTGTCTGCCTGTACCGTCCGACATATCTGATGCCACACCCTGTGACTTTACTCTAAAAGGTGTGTGTGTGTGTGTGTGTGTGTGTGTGTGTGTGTGTGTGTGTGTGTGTGTGTGTTCACTATGATAATACAACGTCAATACCTTCTTAGTGACAGTGTTTGTGTGCTGGAGACTTTAGAACAATACTCAATTCTCACAAAAGAAGAATAGTTTGTAAGAATTTGACACGAGAGAGATGAAAACAACATTCTGTCCAATTCTCTTGTTATTATTATCGGGAATGTGACAATTAATAAATTTGAAATATAGGTAAACTGCTCAAGATTCAATGTAACTGGTTCGGTTACAGAATACAGCACGCCATCTCCTACTGCATATGTGACTACTACAGAACAAGAAAATATCACCACATACAATGAGCAGAAAGGTAAGTATCTGCTAGTGGACCTTCAGTTGAAATGTTTGCTAAATCGTGTTCGGCTTGTATGCTGGATTCCAAATTTAAAATTTGGAAAAGGTTTCATCTCACAAACTTCACAAAGACACAGACTAGGTCCTGGTAGCGTAATTGTATGTACATATAGACATATAGGAATTCATTTATTGCTTCGATTGATTTTCCATATGAAAGACCAGCTAATATTATAGCTTTTTGAGGTGTTAATAACTGGTGCACTGTAACGTAGGCACATTAAATTATCTCCCTTCACCCGCCTCCCTTCTCCATCTCGCTACCACAGTCCTTTCCCTATTTTTTAGTCTATACTAAACAAAAGCAATTCGAGCACCCTCGTGATGAAATATTCCACTTTGTCTTTTACTCCCGAAATCTATTAAAATTTTATGGGAAAACCTGTTTATGGCGCTTGTCCTGAATATCCTTTACACGAATGCGCTACACACCACGAATATGACAAAAACTGTTCTCTCTCTCTCTCTCTGCACATTTTAAAACTTTTTTCCTGTGTCTTAGGAAACAATACCAATGTGATTGCCATCATCATACCTATTGTACTCATCCTCGTGCTGATTTGTGCTGCCTTTGTTATTTTCAAGTGTCGGTAAGCGTTTACTCTCGTCTGCATCAGTACATGCATTGCGAGCTGTTTGAATTGATTATATAGTGTGTAGGGGAAGTATAAGTAAATCGATCGATAATGAATATACGGTTATCAGTTACTTGATAATGTCCTTGTAGTAGTAGAAAATGTCCTGTGCTTGTTTTGATAATTTCAACGAACGTGTTTGCGATTGTTTTCGCGAGCGAGTCCACAGACACACACACACACACACACAGACACACACACACACACACACACACACACACGCGCGCGCGCGCGCGCGCGCGCGCGCAGACTTGAATAACATTAGCATTTTCTATTCTTTATAGGTCCAGACGTGTCAGGAAAGACAAGACCGAAATCCAAAGTAAAAGAAGCGGTCCGATATGTGACGACAGTGACACTGCTGAGCTCCATTCGCTTGTTTCACATGCAACGCGTCACGATGCCAGCACAAAAGAGGAAACAACGATGACCTCCGGTAATTTCAGATATAGAATCGAGTTGATTATCTGTTTGGAATAGCCTGATGTTCAATACTTTTCACCTGAAATCATATTTCTGTCTGTGATAGTATACAGGGTTTGTTGTTGTTGTGGTTGTTGTTTTGGGTTTTTAGCTGTACTGTTCACTTTATTTAATCATTTTTTTTCACATTCACATGAAACGGCTTATTTTTTCTCGTCCTTGTCTTTTGTATACAAAGAAATGTATGTAAGGAAATCAAATGGAAAGAGGCTGAATTTACAAGATACAAGTACTTGCTAGTCGTGAAATCTGTTCTGTATCAATTGTCCTTACATCGAAGTTATAGTATCCTGTTCATGGCACATCTACATGACACAAGCTCTTTTTCGCTCTTTGTTTTCCAGGGGGTCCAAGAAAGAAAATTTCTGGAACACACTGCGAGTACATTTACAATCGCACCAGGCAGTTTGTGGAGGAAACAGGTGCAGTTGTCATCACAGGACCTGAGCAGTGTGGAAAATCTACACTTGGCCGGGCTGTGATGAATCACTTCGCAGAAAAGGGACTTCACCCACTCGAACTTGATCATCCGAACCAATGGCGGGAAAAAAAGCAGGACGGCAAGAAATATGTTGTTCTGTTGGACGAGTGCCCGATGGAAAGGTCGTCAATGAAAGATCTCAATTCAATGCATGTTGACCAATCTTACGTCATCTTCATCACCAGGTCAGGTGTTTCTAACGGCGAAATAAGTAAACGTTCTCTTCCACCATTCTTAAAAACCGCGCCTGTTGTAACTCTTTCAAATCGGAAGACTTCAGACGAAGAAACGTCCAAAAAGTTACTTCAGGCCTGTAAGGAAAATGACGTTGAACAGGTTACAACACTTCTCAGCGACGGTGTTGATCCTAATTGTGTTGAAAAAACTGTAACCCATGAAAATAGTCAGCATGCTTCTGGAAGCAAACAACACGTTGATGAGATCGCCGGCACTCCACTCCACGTTGCATGTGAAGCTGGCAACTTTAGTGTTGTCGACAATTTGCTAATGGTAGGAGGAAATGTGAATACAAAAGACAGAAAAGGCTTTGTACCACTCCACGTCGCCAGCAAATTCAACCATCGAGACGTCACCGAGATTCTTCTTGAGGCAAAGTCAGATGTTAATGCGCAAGACAACAATGGCCTCACGCCCCTTCACGTGGCTTGTGTCCATAAGGCGAAGGATTCAGCACAGGTGCTGCTAAGTGCAAACGCTAATTTTGAAGCAACCACTGGCAGTGGCTGGACACCACTTCACATGGCCTGTTTTGCAGGAAGCAAAGAGATTGTAGAATTACTTCTCGACAAAGGTGCGGTCACAAACGCTGTAAATAAGGAAGGTCAGACACCACTTCACATGGCCTGTTTTGCAGGAAGCAAAGAGATTGTAGAATTACTTCTCGACAAAAACGCGGATACAAACGCTGAGAATAAGGAAGGTCAGACACCTATTGAATTAGCAAAATCGAAGGAACACACGGATATTGTCAACAGACTTCTGTCTAAAACAGTGTTATCTTTGATAAACCATGACCATGAACATGAACATGACAATTAAGGTAGACGTGTGAATCCATTCAGTCAGGTTGGGTCAGTATTCCCAACCGAGAAAGCTGTTACTTCTTTCCCGTATTTCAAACTACAAAAGCAAGGAAGAAACAAGAAAAGACTGAAACATTAAGCCCTATAAACTCACTCACTTACTGGTGTGTTTTACGTCTGATATGTTCATCGATAGTTTTGAACATTGAAGCCATGGATCCCTTCCCTTATGTTTGTCTACCAAACAGTTCGCTAACTGAAGCTGTAAGTGCACTTATTCAAATGTAACTTTTTATTTCGCCCTTGCCTGACTGTTGATGCGGGCCATAAACTTGCGACGTCGTTCGTTCGCTTTGTCGTTATGCAGCAACTGCTGGGAATGGGGAACAAATTTCCTCTGGTACAAGGGCAGTATGAAACGTGTCATATTTGGCTGGTTAATGATTACTCAGAAACACAAAAGAAAGCTTACAAACATACAAAAGAGACAATTGCCTGTTGTTTCTAAATGCCAAGGGAAAGGAAGATGGACGATAGGACTAGAAAGGCCGACGGCTTTAAAACACACACACACACACACACACACACACACACACACACACACACACACACACACTTAAAACGAGGTCTTGTTTCCGATGTTTTTCCCGTTTGAGTATGCACCTCACTGGCTGTATAGCACGAACAAACCATCATGCTCTAACTGTTAAATACCACAGACTCTGTTTCAAATGTCAATGTCCTTCACCTGAATGTGATAACGCTGGTTTAACACACCTTGCACAACTTGACGGTGCAACCTTTCCCCACTTGAGAACTGAGCTTGAACAATACAAGGTTACTTGGTGTGATAACGAAATACTACCTGTTTCGATTCACAGCAAATATGTGCGAGTACTTAGGGGCAGGCAGTTCGCCTACTGATATTGTCTCTAATCTCTCTACACGAAAGTGTCGGATAACTTACATTTATGCCCACGTTGTAATTTAGCATAGAAGGGGTCAATTGTCTTGATAATATCCTACAATGATAACAAACTTCTTAGATTCACACAGATATGACCGCAACTTTCCATTGGGAAATACAATTAATAAATTTCAGGCAATGCACAAAATTCGTCACCTCCACCTTTATCTACATTGTCCCTGTCGCTAGTTCCCGCGGCTCTGACAATACGACAATTTGTTTCGATGTCAGTTTCCCAAAGTTTGAAATTGTAAAATATTTTCGAATGGTTGTTGAGATCGATCATATCAAATAAATATTCCAGTGTCAAGACAGTTTCATATATGTATTGTTAGTCGTTCGTGTCACTTTGTTCAAAGAACAATTATTACTTCCCTTTGAATAAATAGAGTGTGCACAATTACGAAAATATCAAGGTAAAGCACAACTTGAACACTCGAATATCCTCTACACGATCAAATAATAACAAATTAATTTGACTTGATGTTCGATGTTTACGTGTCTACTTCTCCAAAATAAAATTGATACAACATCCATAATTATACTTGCTTGCCAGCACAGACGAAGCAATGCTTTTTACATCGCAATAATATGCTTACGAGTTGATCAGGGGCGCCGGAACCGGGGGGGGGGGGGGCAGCTGCCCCCCCCCCCACCCCCCGTACCAAAGCAGGAGGGACAAGAGTATCTTTTTGCCCCCCTGAAAAATCAGGTGACTATGGCAAGAGGGGGTGGGGGGGGGGCAAAGCCATGGTCTTGCCCCCCCACCCCCTCCCTTCCCCTACCCCCCCCCCCCCCCCCCCTCCCCCTCCCCCTCTTCCTGCTCTCTCTCTCATCCCACCCAACAGAGAACTCAGTTTAGCCGTTGCATCAAATATCAAAACGACTTGGCAGAAAGTCGACATCCCCCCCCCCCCTCCCCCGCTTTCACTTTCTTTGGGCAACGTCTTGCCTTTCAGCCTTTCAGTGGCTCCCTGGTTCGTAAAGGTTTTTAGCTTCTGAATTCTGAAAAATGATGGTGGTCGCCACCCGCCTACTATCAGCGATGGAGGACACACACACACACACACACACACACACACACACACACACACACACTGTTTCTTTTTCAAAGACATACAGCACCCCATGTACATGGACCCCATTTTAGTTTACATTATCATAGCAAAATTCTGCTTCTGCATGTAACCACACTAAGGGTTCATGGGCGCACAGCACTATGAACCAGGCAGGTCACACAGCAGCAGACACGCTATTTAAACAACCTATTTCTCAGAAATATATTTCTCAAAACTCGTCTCGTTTATCAGGAAACATTTATCAAAACCTCGATACACAATGGTGGTAAAGTGACCTATTTATACAAGGTTAACGATTAGAAGTAGCAGACACAGGGAAATTTTTACTAGAACAAAGTCAAGACTAGGCCTCAGTAAAGTTTTGGATGAGTGTTTGTTAAGTAAAATGATCTTTCAGTTTGTGAGTGTTGATCGCTGTCAGCGTACGCCTCTTGTGATAAGGGTAGGAGTCAACATGACCTTTGCGAGTTTTATCATTGCGTCTGGGCTCTTGCGAGATGGGGCGCCACAAATACCCTTTATTATTATTATTATTATTATTATATTATAGAAATTTAGGAGGTCTTGTTGTGTTTTCATGCTACGAGGTATGTTTACAATTAATACCCCTCCTCGCCTGAATAAAAAATTTTCTTATCTTATTCTCAATAAAGTCATCCGGAATTAGAATACCCTGAAAGAGCAAAGATTTGGGTTTTATATTCTAGCTTGCAAAATCAAGTGAATGTCATGTGCGAACGTATCTCGAATTTGCTTTACTATAGCACGCAGCACGTCCACCCCCCCCCCCTCTCCCTCCTCCCATGCTATTACATTCTGCTGTCTTTGTTTCTGTATTTGTTAGTATAATTTCAATTGTTCTTTCTTTTTGACTCAGGCATCAGTAACAACCTGATTGCCATCGTCACACCTGTTGCAATGGTCCTGGTGCTGATGTGTGTGATGCTACGGTCACAACCGGCCGTACGGGCTCCTACGGCGGGTCTACGGCCAAAAATCGTGGCAAATCTTGCGAACGGCGCGCGGGCGTCCTGCGAAATTTCGAGGCCGCAAGGATGCCGCAGAGCGCTGCGGCCGGTTTTCGACAAAATCAACAAACTCGACGATCACCTGCGATTTTTTACACACTTGCGTTGGCCGCACGGCCACTGTACGGCCAACGCACGATTGCCGCAAGTGCATCGTACGACCTGGACATCTCCGGGAGAGAAAAATAGGTCACGATGGCCGCACGATGAACGCACGAGTGACGCACGGTTGTCTTGCGTGCTTCCCACGAGGACCGCACGATGGCCGCACGTGATCACAGACCGCAAGTCGGCAGTACGATGTTCCCACGATGCACGCACGTGCTCCGTGAGTGCTCCGCAAGGCTGACGCAAGACCACGTGCGGGCCCGGGGGATGTTGGTGTGCAATGTAGAAGTGTTGCAGTGCTGTGTCAGTGTCTGTCAAGTTGTGTACGTGTCCATAGATTTGTCAAACTCTCTGTTGATAATATCCAAATCCTCTGATGTCTTCTTTCCATAAACAAACTACATGTATATAATTATGTAGGCTGGTCCCTATATGCATGAAAAACGCGCGTCGGCCATGGCCGTCGAACGACCGACGCACACCACGCGTACAGAGCACTTACGATAGCCGTACGGCGCACGCACGACACCCGTACAGCCCGTGCAAACAACGTCAACATCGCACGAACGTCGTGCGAAGGCGTGCGACCTCCGTACGATAACTGCGAGGACAACGTAGGATCCGTACGGCCGTCGTACGATTTTTGACCAACTGAAATCACAAGACGTTACCCGTGCGAGACTTGCGGGGAACGTACGCCATCGCACGTATATCGTACGCACGATTTGCAACCTTAATTTTTTTTTTCAGATCGTAGAAGCCGCAGGCCGCAGACATTTCGTGGAGATCGCAAGCATAAAAAAATCGTGCGGCCGGTTGTGACCGAGGCCTTACCGTTGTCATCACCCTCGCCAGTCGTAGGTAAGCTATTCCCAATCACTTCATCATTACACTCTCAGCTATTTGAAATGATTAGTTACATTATGATTGCGGTGGTAATCGACATTCTGGACGTTATTTCGTGATGCAAATATTTGAAAATGTGATTTTCATGTTAATACCCCCCCCCCCCCCCCATAATGGCTTTCTTCACACATGCCATAATATGACACAACTTACATTTTTCTGCTGCAATATACAAAATATTATACAAAATACATATACGGAAACGAGACCTGGGCCCGTATGTAAAAGTCGAGGTTCATTTAACTCACGGCTACGGGCCTAAACCAGACTGGGACAAAAGAAACCCAAAAGCAAAATTAAATTAAAATAAAAAAAGGAAGCGAAGAAAGGAAGAAAAAAATCCTTTTATAACGGCTTAGGCACCTCACTGGAATGGGCCCGCTTCTTCAGAAACAACAGAAAATTTAACCCAAGAGCTAGTCTAGTTCGAGGTTAGACTCTAGCCCGGGGCTAAAAGCCCTAGCCTCGACTTTTACATACGGGCCCTGGAGTGATATTTACCAGAAAAAAGGAACTTCTTGTGTCTTAGTCTATTAGGACTGAGCATTTCTGACTGAACGCGCATGTATGTCTGAAAGCACACACACACACACACACACACACACACACACACACAGAGTAGTACTGTTCGCTGCTAAAATCCTTACTTGCTAATTTGTTACATATCTCTAGGTCAAGTGGCAGCCCGACACGTGATGACAATACTAGTTCAGAATAAGTTAAGGCTGTCTGTTTTTCACACACACACACACACACACACACACACACACACACACACACACACACACACACACACACACACACACACACACACACACCTGGAGACGAAGAAGGCGTGTCATCTAGGATCTCCAAGTAATCGTTGGCCCCATAGCCATGACCAGCGTCAGCGCCATCCCTCTGCTCCTGTCCCGGCATTCCGATTGGCGGAGCCAACTGGCCATCAGTGTCAACGTCACGTGATGCACGGCTTCTTATGGCTGGAAGTGTATCCAGACAAACACTTAACACTTTCCTACCGCAGTCGGTACCAGGTACCGACCAGTGGGACCCGCATCACTGTCCTAGGTCGGTACCGACCACACCGTGGAACAAACTACAACTTTCAACCCCAATAACTGATGCAATTTTCATTGAAATTGTTCAAAAGTCAGTACACATATCAAACAATATATTATAAAACACGTCTCCAAATGTAAAGAAAATCCATCGAGAACTTAAAGAGTTATTCGCTTTAGAAAGCAGTAACCCATGCTCATGCCTGGAAAACGCTCAGGCAGAGGCTGCATGCGTGACCTAGATTCCTGTAGGGCTGAAAGTGTTAAACGCCTCATGTTTTGGAGTTGTTGTTGTTGTTGTTGTGTTTTTGTTTCAGAGTAATATGATTAAAGAACAACGAAAATTTCTTCTTTTTTTGAAGTAGTGATTATAAAGCAGTGAGTTTAAATACCTACCGTTGTTGGTACTGGTTTTATCAGTCTATAACTTTCGTGTAGTTTAATGGTGTTTGAGTATTGGTGTTTTTTTATCACTGTGCAATACGACTGATGTCATTACTTCATAATACCGTATGGAAGACTCAAATTACGGTTGTTTACCTTTTCTCACACTGACACACCGGAAAGTGATTGAGTGTCGCGGCCAAGCCAGCAACAGTCACACTGATGACTACTGTCAAGTCCACTCCATGCTGGGACGCTGGACATTCACTTGTGTCCCCCGTAGTTACTGCCAGTGTTGTCGTTGTTTGAGTAAACCCTGAAACGCTAAACATAAAATGAGCACGGGTGTCTTTTGCAAAAAAAAAGCACGTGACAATTTACGACGTATAAGGATCAGGATCATGTTTATTTACAGAGAAGCATTCTTTCAAAGTATTCAGATTAACCCAAAAATGCCTCTTCATATACCCAGTAGAAAAGCGACATCAACACAGCTGGGAAATTACGTTTTGGGCGTGCTTGGACAATAGAGAGACAGAGAGGCAAACAGAAAGACCAACAGACAGACATAAACAGGCAGACTGACAAACAAATTACTTGTGATATTGATGATCAAATTTTCCGCTTCATTCTTCTTTTTTCGCCAAACCCAGCTTGTGTAATCTGTCTCTTTAATCGTTTTTGACAGACGGTACCATCCATTTTCTGGCAGACATTTGCAGATCTTTTCAGCTATTGGTGGAAGACAAGTTTCCTTCATGTCGTAGTTTATAATGCACAAGGGAGCTAGGAATCTGCTCGACCGTTTCCCGACTGTAATTCTAACGTTGTCTGGCAGATCGCAGTGTGGAGTTGTAGCTTCCAAACTGAAATCGATTGAAATGCTTGTGCTTATTTCAGGAGTGAGAACTGCGTCAGTTAGACCCAGAAACGTGAAGTTGTAGGTACCTGTTGGAAAGATAATGAAAGAAAAATAAATAGTGGGTAAGGGATTTGTTTTCCTGATGCTTGATCCTTATTAGGTAGGTGTAAATTTCTGACGTAATATACACGTGGACAGGCCTAGTAAGCTATATATTTTATTATCGGTGGGGCGGTCGGTGGTCTAGTGGTTAAGAGACTTGTCACCAAGGCGAGATCGAGGTAAGGGATTCGAGTCCCACTCGGGGCAAAGAATTTTACCTTCTCGTATGTGACACCTTTCATTCGAGCCGATCGTCGGGGGTTCTCTCCGGGCACTCCGGCTTCCTTCCCCTCTGCTTTGGAAATGTTCTGTCCACCAAATTTGAAAAATAAATGCAATTCTAAATTCCGAAATTTAAATAGTTTGCTGACCCTTCCCACCACGTGATTGTAATGTGCTTATGTCCAGTGTGTGAGAGAATGCGTGTGATTGACGTGAGCGTGCGTGTTTGGTCCAGTTCGCGGCGCTTTGGGCCGATTCATGAAATTGGGTAAAGCGACTATACAATACTCATTATTATTATTATTATTATTCGAAGTCATAATTATTGATCCAGAGAGATTGGAGGCAAACGTCAAGACATGTACAGTCATTTTATCTATAATGTCTGACAGTTTGATATGAAAGCATGTGTATAGAGGCGAATCCCTGTATAATTATGTGCTTGTCTGAAGACCTGAGTTGAGTATTTTTGTTTGACAATTTTTGTTTTTCCCAATGAAGACACAATGTCGAAACGAAGTGTTGACTATGAAATGTCTTGAAAGATAAGTGTTCATTTCTTTATTTGTGTGTGTGTGTGTGTGTGTGTGTGTGTGTGTGTGTGTGTGTGTGTGCGTGCGTGCGTGCGTGCGTGCCTGACTGCCTGCCTGCAAGCGTGCGTGCGTGCGTGTGTGTGTGTGTGTTTCAGATTTTTGTTTGTTTGTTTGTTTGTTTTTTGTTGTTGTTGTTTTTAACCAGACGGGCTGTTTGTTACATCGTAGATATCTCTTACGTAAATGTATTAGCCTAATTAAATTCTAACGTAACTGAATCCACTATAGGAATGCATTATATCATCGTTCGTTTGCCAGAACTATATTACAAGTTACCCTGCTGGTACAGCTACATGATAGAAAGTGTGGCAAAACTACATATCACACTCTATTTACATGCACAGATGTAATAATAGTTTATGTCTTCCGGTTCACACAACAAAAAACTTACAGTTGGAAGCTTGTGGTCCAGAGCTTGATGTCGCGTGTGTCATTGCCACTGCAACAAAACCTATCCAAAGAACCGGCTTGAACATGGCAACGTTTTATAAATAACAGAATGACCGCAGCCCATACAACGCCCTGTGTGGGGCTGAGGTGACAGGGTACATGTACACAATTATTTCCACCAAACTGTTTCCGCTATAGTTTCATTGTTTCCCGTGGTAAAAGTGTGACAAGTTTAACTCTGAAACTTTTCTTTGCGAAAGCGGGTGGAGTTCGACAATCTATTGTTTGTCATAATTGGTCGTGCGCAAATTATGAGCTCAGTCTTAAGCAGTATTCACTCCCACTTGACCTCAAATGGCCGACCCGTCTACACTGCAGTTACCATCGGTCTTCGACATTGCAAAACGTATTGTATACGGTGGAAATACCAGAGGGTTGAAGTTATGTAAAACGAATTACATGCTGGACAAGACAAACAATTACAGAGGGGGTGGGGGTGGATGGTCGTGTGGGAGTTTAACGTCCTTTTCCACCACGTAAGATTACAGAAGGGATCATAGAATGTTACAAATATTTGACCGTAATATGTGCGTGTGTGTGTGTGTGTGTGTGTGTGTGTGTGTGTGCGTGCGTGCGTGTGTGAGTTTGGTGTGGTGTGTTTCTGTATCTGTGTCTGCGTGTCGATGTAATCTTTGTTGATGATATAACATGCGCATGTCATTGTAAACTTGTAGCTCTCTAGCTCCGTGATGACAAGTATCGAGGTGATGAGACTTTTTTTTTTTTTTTTGGCTGGTGGTGATAGCGACTGCACAGGAAGTGCGTTCTTTTTCTGTGAGCGGCAAGAGGTATTTGTGTTTATTCCTTCTTTTTGGATAATGTAATTACCACAAGTTTCATATTTAAACAAAAAATCCCCGGTATGAAGCACTCATGACAACACGCAACAGGAAGAAAATAATGAAGTTTATATACAACAGAAAAGGACAGAAGAGGAGGGTGGGTGGGTGTTTGGGGGTTTAACGTCCTTTTCCACCACACACGGGTGATATCAAAGACGGGGGCAAAGATGAAAAAACCAGCACAGGAGAGAAGAGGAAGTATTAGCAAACAACACTGACATAAAAATGTAAGGAAAAGTCATAGTAATGACGATAATGCTGTAAACCCACTGACAATAGACGGTGCATTTCCTTATTCTATTTCTCTGTTCATATTTCTCCTCCTATTCATGCAGGTTCCTTGGCGCGCTGCTCTATACCACCGGTGGAACGCTGGACTTTCAATGCTCGGGTCTTGATTTCGAATCCCGACTGGGGCCAAATATTTGAGTTGACTTTTTCCTCGTTGCCCCGTTCAGTTTTGATATCACCCATACATGGAGTAAAGGACGTTTAAAGTCTCTACGTTCGTAATGAATCCTGAGGACGAAACTGTCGCTTCCACGGCTGTTTGACAAATGAAGATGGTTCTTACTACTACTACTACTACTACTACTAATAAACGGTATTTGTAAGGCGCATTTCTTTAGAACAAAACTCAATGCGCAAATCACTCACCGACACTCACGCACAATTTACAGACTTTGGACACGCATACACTGGTGAAACTGACGAGCTGCTCACACAGGAAATCACTGGAAGGCTTTACAAAAGAGAAACGTTTGAAGGCTGTTCTTAGAAATAGACAGTGTGGGCGCATTTCTCAGTTGAAAATGAAATATTCTAATGATGGATCTCATTTTTCCGTGCTGCATCTGGCTGAGCCAAGAACGCCCACACCGTATATGGACGCTTTAACAATGCAGAATGTTTAGTGCAAAACACACACACACACACACACACACACACACACACACACACACACACACACACACACACACCTGTAGCTAGCCTCTCTTGTCAGCCGTGCAGGAATACAAACAGTCCAAAAACAAAGCTATTTTTATCATTATTTTTACTGTTACCTCGCCTGAAACCTATTTTCAAAGCAAAGAACTAGCCAAAACTTGCCATCTTTGCTCTGTATACAAAATTTTATATGGAGCAAAAATTATGTTTTACATTTAGTGGATATTTACTACATGCCCCGGAAGTGATCATGCGATCTTAGCGACACGTCTAGGTCTTGTTTGTCTACATAAACTCACTTATAATTTGAGGTTGTGGTGAATTACTTATGCACTTCCGGCATGTCATGCCGCATAATAATGTCACGTTGTGGGGTATGTGAATGTGTTGCATCTTTGCGGCAAAAGCCTCTACATTCAACCAGTAGCATGCCCACACTAGGTAAGGGCCGTTTTAGGAAGACCTGGTCCCTGCCAAGTCTTAGACCCTTAATTAGCACCACGCTACGGAAGTTGCAACTTTTTTCTTTCTTCTTTCATGGGAGTGACCAATGTCTCGTGCAGCTATTACCTTTTTTGTGGATTGACCTATTTTTCGGATAAGGACTAATTTTCGGGAATGACCTATTCTTCGGATAAGGACTAGATTTCTTGGGAATGACCTATTTCCTGCATAAGGACTGTTTCTCGGGAATGACCGATTTCTCGGATAAAGACTATTTCTCGGGACTGTCCTATATTTCGGGAATGTCCTATTTTCTATAATGAGGACTGTTTTTTACGGGAATGATCGATTTCTCCGAATAGGCCTATTTTCGGAAAAGAGCAGCTTCCTTGAAATAACCTGTTTTTCAGAAACAATCTTTTTGTTTTCTTTCTTTTTTACACCGACGCCGAATGCTGTCTAAGCACTAATGCCCTGCTTATCACCCTTCGAGGTTATTGTATTAATGCTTTCATTTGCTTTGCCGTGTTGGATCGAATCTTTTTGTGAGCAAGTGATTTTCAAAATTGCACACGTCTTACAGCATCACTAAAATTTCGAACTTGTGTAGCAGGGGAGAAAACTCTCTGTTAGGTGGCAGCAGCAGTAGTAGAGTATACAAGTAGTTATAAAGGAAATAATAAAAGACGGCAAAAGCTTATTACCAAAGTATTACCACTTTCACCCAAACGTCATGAAAATGCACAGTTTAATAAACCAATTACTAAACCACAACGCAAAACTACTGAAACTATCACGCTTTGTAGGACGAATACTCTCATTATTTTTTGATTTGTAATTACCCTTTCTCATGTCGGTCAAATCATATTGTTCATTACTCATTGTTTACCAGTCGTCGCCACATTGGCCTACTGTATGTATCAGGTTGTGCTATGGTTGCATAATTATGCACCTTCTCAAAGTTTATGATCTATGTAATGTGGGTGATGTTCGTGAAATGTGTGCGAGAAATGTCATGAAAGAGATGTTTATGATAATACATAGCCGCCCCTGGTGATGTGAATTGGATTGTATAATATGGCTTTAAAAGCCCCTTGGGCTCGAAGTCGGCAATAAAATCACTCTTAGGGAATTTCTCCTGTAAAAGTTCAGTTATTAGTGACAGGGCCGTGAAAGCTCAGGGTTGTAAAAGCTTCATATATTTTATGTATAAGTACGTTAGTGTCATTATTTGATTAGTCGCGGCTGTGGCAGCAACGTCACTTCGCTGTACAAGCTAAGTGAAAATTCAAGCCATTATAGCCACAGTGCATACACGCACCTCGGACGCAGAGTTTGAGAGTGTTCCCTCACACACAGTAAAACCTTATGGGAAATAATTAGGCAGGTTGAGTGCAGGTTACGTTCAGCGTCATTCTAGCGTTGTGCCTGTTGATTATGCCAGTGTCCATGTTGTTTAATCTGTTTCATTTGGTTTTCAAAAATGGCTGCATGTTGATTAGTGTAAATAAAGTATTTGGATTCCATCACGTTTCTATGTTTCTATGTTAATGAGACAGAATGTGCCCGGATTGGGTGTGTTTAGAGCCATTTCCCCTCAGTCTTTGGCGATATAATACGCGGCGTATCTTGATACAGTGACCGACACAGTATGCGGCGTGATCAGTTGCAAATAATAACATTTGTCACATTACTTCTTGCCGAGGTTTTCAACACTTGAACTAGTTTGCTTGCGACTGAGTATGTCGATACTGTGTCACAAACAAACGCTACAAGGACTGCCTCATAAAGAAATAGTTTACAGTAATAATCTCGACTTAGAAGGTGACGCTATCAGATGGCCCACTCCCGTACGGTTAGGAAACCAGAATCACACTCACAACACAGACGAAGATCTGCCCTCCTAAATCAGACACATACGTACAGGTGTAGTGTGTAAAACCGTATCCAAAAATAACACAACACGAAAAGTGGTAACTGTTTAATAGCCAGGTTGCCGCATAGCTTCCTGAATTCCCCCACCCCCTTCCGCCTCTCTGTCTGTCTCTCTGTCTTTCTGTCTCTCTTCCTTGAATAACGTCAGTCAGTTACACACACACACACACACACACACACACACACACACACACACACACACCTGACAATGGAGGAGGCGTTTCATGTTGGATCTCCCAGTAATAGCTGGTCTCGAAGCTAGAACCACCCACACTCCCATCCTCCTCGTCCTGTGATCGCGCTTGGATTGGCGGACTGGACTGGACTTCCGTGTTCAGGGCACGGGATGTACGTTTTTTCCGAGCTAGAATCAAATTCGGACATACAAAAGAAAAATTAAAAAAACCGGATTTCTCAAGATTTGTTTTCTGAGAAGAAAGGTATGCGCAAGGAGACCCAACGTATAAATGTCTCTGCGGCAAGTCACAAACAAAGGGAAAAAAAACCCCGCAAGAAGAAGAAGAAGAAGAAGAAGAAGAAGAAGAAGAAGAAGAAGAACAACAACAACAACAACAACAACAACAACAACAACAACAACAACAACAACAACAACAACAACAACACACACACACACACACACACACACACACACACACACACACACACACACACACACACACAAAACAAAACAAAGAGACAAACAAACAAAGAAGCAAAAACTTGTGAGTCAATTTTTATCAAGAGCCTATGTGCTGTATCAAACGTAGGCCTTACTATCACGCGCCTGTGACTGACACGCCGAGTCGCTACCCGAGACAGAGGTTTCACGGGCACCCCTACTCGCGCTATAGAATTCTATTGTGGTAAAGCGGTGACGCGCGAACAGGTGAACTTGTATTCGCGTGAGCTCGTTCACTAGACGAAAAATTTTGTATCATTTCTGAGACGACTGACGAAGCGAGAGGTCGACCGTTTATCCGACTCCAGCACTGTCGAGGGCCTTCCGATGTCAGATATCGAGGCCTGTGTTGTTGTTGCAGCTATAACTGCTGTGGAGCTGTTGCTGCTGTTGTAGCTGTTGTAGTCATCCCGGACCGAGAACCGAGGTAACTATAGTTAAATATCGCGATCGGAAATTATCGTATATCGAACATCGACCCGAATAGCCAGTCAGTTGGTAGACTGATTAGGTTTTTAGTTCGACGTTCAAATTGCGATGTTTCAGATGACGTGCGGTATGGTGTGGTGAAGCGGGTAGTAGGCAAGGTTACGTCATCATTTTGACGTGTATCAGTGTTGCACTACAACCTGAAGGCCTGAAGTGAGTTCACTCTGTATGTGTGTGTGTGTGGGGGGGGGGGGATGTACTTGAATAATTCTTCGAAAATTCTCCAGCGAGTGGCTTGAAACTTGGAGTGTCTCAATATTTAAAGATTTTGGAAAAGAGCCTCCGGACGATTTGCCAGATACTGATTTGTTTGGATTTACTGCCCTTTCAGGAAAATATCATTTGGTTGTCTCGCGTTTTCAGCTGTAGAATTTGCTTCAATCGCTCCATATTCTGGCAATTAATAAGATGAATATGGACTCTGAACAGGTTCAGTTTTGGAAGTGGCAACCCTCATACTCTTGATGTAAACTTGAACTGCGCCTCATTTGAAGCAAAGTTGAATCGATATATGTGACTCTTCTAACGGCCTGACAGCGGCTTCACTTGTTTGATCGGCAAGACTGTTAGACTGAGAAAAACTATGTTTGCGATTTCAATATATGTACAAACTCCCTGCATTGCCCTTTCCTTTGTGTAAAACATCGATATTTTTGCGTTTTTGCTGGACGAATACCTTATGACACAATCGTGCAGAAAAAAGTCTATACACTGTCAGTCTCATATTGAGAAAGTGTTTTATTGGACCTTCATGTGCGGCAGTGCCACAAATATATTGGACTGAAGAAAGACTATTGTCTGTTTTCACTGCAAAGAACTTTGTACAAATGATTACGTCAAATCCGGTATTCGACATTTCAGTAAGGAATGACGTCCTAAGGAAAACGTCAGATCTTTAAATTCCAACGATGTACAACAATTTTCTATTAATGCATGTCAGATTCTATTACTTGATTATATATTAGAATGTGTCTGTACAGTATAGTTTTGAAGTGACCAAATATTTGTTAGATTATTAACCCCCCCCCCCCCCACACACACACACACACACACGCGCTAAACACAGCGGAGAGACAAAGTCAAATTTACTTCCTTACAAGGACATTTGCAAAAAATATTTCCCGTTGGTAGCTACAGTCAGGAAAGTTAGGGGAACCTTATCCTTTTCTGTCGGTACATAACTCACATTTCATAGCACTTGCTAAACACAGAAACAAAGCAAAACGAAACAAACAAGCCACACACAAGCGCGCGCGCACACACACACACACACACACACACACACACACACACACACACACACACACACAAGGCGGCCTCAACATTTGTCCGGATAAGACCACTTATGGAGAGACACACAAGGTAAAGACAGCGGTAAAGAGTTGGCAAACTGCCAGCCCAATATTACCCGGACACATTTCTCGCGGAGTGAAACAGGTAGTTTTCAGTACACTAGCCTAGTATTCCGCGCGGGGGGGGGGGGGGGGGGGGGGTCAAAAAAGAATGCACTAGCTGTCGCACTGTGCGTGACCCTTGGTGAAGGACATCTTAAAATGCACTTGTGTCACTGATATCGAACAGGTGGATGTTTTGAATTGAGCTGTACACACCGAAATGAACAATGTCCTTGTACTAGAAATTTATCCTGTACTGTTGTCAGACTTACGTGTGCTAGTTTAGTCAGCTTTGTTTGTCATCTCAAAGTTCATTATGCTTTTCCAACATGAAACCGAATCTGAGAACACAAGAAGAGAGCAAGCCAGATATTAAACAATGCACTACATTAGATCTGAAAGCAAGGTATATAATTCAGCACGAACATACAGACATCACAACCAAAGACCCTCCCTCTGTGGCACAGAATCAGCAGTACATGAAATGCATTGTACACAGGGCGGTCATCTGTCATCCTCTTGAGGTGACCGTACTACATGTATCTGCCTTGGTTTTTAAATCTGTTTAGAAGGGATTGGGAAGCATTTTCCTTAAACGTTGTGTTTCTTTTTTCACTTGATACAACCTGATGACTTTACAAAATCATTTTTATATGAAACTGTTTACTACAAAGAATTGTTGAATTATATATATGCTATGGTGCCGAATGCACAATAGTTGAAAAGTTTAGATTCCTGTGAAAATCCTGTATTGCTAGATTAGTTTCGATCATTTTGGTCGTACTTCGTGGTTGGTTTTCCTTCATGTTTGTTTCAGAACATTACAACACTTTTTCTCTCGGACGAGGTGAATAGTAATGATGTGGCAATTTGATTTTTAACATGTAGCAGAACAGTGTATAAATGTCAATACGTAAGTAGCATTTTTTAGGTGATTGAAAAAAATGCTTGTGTGTGTGTGTGTGTGTGTGTGTGTGTGTGTGTGTGTGTGTGTGTGTGCGCGCGTAACCTTATGAACTTTAACCTTTTTGTGGTCAGAGACTGAGAAAACAACAACAGCAATACGGACTGTGTTGAACTGCTGGTACTGATAAGTGCAAAGTCAGCGATGTGTAAAGAGTAGGTGCATATCGAACTTTGGTACAGTCCTACTTGAAGTACTACACAGTGCCAGTCACCATGTGACGTCTGGTGATAACAGACCAGTGTGAAGTTTGGATATCCACTTATTTGAAATGGTCGAAATCAAGCGGAAGCTGTTGATCCACACTGACACTTCTTTGGCTGGGTGTTTTGTCCGCTGCTGTACTAACTAAGTAGATGATGTCCAAATGGCCTTTCGACGTTGCGACGATTTCAGGCGTACGACCACGCATGTCCGTAACGTGAATATCCGCGCCCTTGTTGAGCAGCATTTGTATGATCTCTTTGCTTCCTGCATCACAGGCACAGTGAAGTGGCGTCATGCCGCCCTCAGCCCTTTCCTCAACACTAGCATTAGCGTTCAGCAACATCTCTACTGAATCATTCGCCTTCATCGCACAAGCCAAGTGGAGGGGCGTGAAGCCTTCGTTGTCTTTCGCATTAACGTCTGACTTTGCACAAATAAGGCTCTTGACGATAGGTCGATTGTTGTGCTGGCAGGCCACGTGAAGTGGCGTTTGGCCTTCATCGTCTTTTGCTTGCACATCAGCACCCTCCTGTAGCAGAATTTTGACGCTTGCATAGTTGTTACTTTCACACGCCAAATGGAGTGGTGTTCTGTCTTTGTTATCGACAGCGTTCAGACTTGCACCTGATGCGAGTAAACGCTTGACTACAGTTTCACGTGGACTTTCATACGATTCCTGACTGGGGCTTGGGTCTTTGTCATCGTTAGCAGCAGCATCGTCTCTGCTCTGTTTAGGATATTTACAAGCGTAATGTAGCGGCGTGCTATTCGTGTTGTCTCGGGAGTTAACATCGCATCCTGCCAACAGCAAATTTTTAACAATATTCAGGTGGCCATGTTCACATGCAATGTGTAGAGGCGTGCACTCATGTATGTCCTGGGAGTTGACATCGCATCTTGCTGAAATTAATTGTGCAACAATATGCTCGTGGCCATGTTCACATGCAATGTGTAGAGGTGTGCGCATTTGTTTGTCCTGGTGGTTAACACGACATCCTGCCCAAAGTAAATTTGAAACAATCTCCGCGTGGCCATGTTCGCATGCAATGTGCAAAGGTGTCTTGCCTTTTTTATCAAACCGATTTGGATCAACACCGCCACTGAGAAGGGTTACTACTTGTTCCACATTATTCTTGTGACAGGCCTCAAATAGCTGATTTAATCTCTTAGTGTCTGTAGGCACTTGTTTCACAAATTCTACAACAGGTAGTGTTTTAAGAGAAATTGAAATGCCGCCTTCTCTACATTCTCTGTTCATGGCGTCTGACTGGACAATGAAAATGATGTAGCAATGTTCATCCAGAAGCATGGAACTGAGAGTTTTGGCAGACTGCTTATCGATTTTGAACTCATCGAGTAGAACAACGTGGTCTTTGTCGTCCTGCTTTTTCTCCTGCCACTGGCTTAGTTCACCAAGTGCTAGTGGTACAAGTCCTTTTCCCATAAAGTAATTAAACACATGGATACCGAGTGCAGATTTTCCACATTTCTCAGGCCCCGTGATGACAACTGCACGTGTCTTCTCCAAAAGCTGCACAGCACGGTTGTAGAGGTAGCCACTGAAAAGGTTTTTTTTCTTCTTTCCTGTTACTTCTGGAAAGTAAAGATGTACAGAAATGTATAAATGTGTCAGTTGGTTACAATCAAGAGTCTCTCTGTTAAAGAGCACGTCTGCTTCGTATTAATGAATGCATGATCAGAGCAGATTATTTACAAAACGGTACCAACAAACGTGGAACAGAAACGGAACCGGCCTCGTGAGTGCTATGTGCATCAAGTAATTTACAGCCACAGAATCCACCGTTGTCCTTTCACAATAAGAGAATAGACAGGTGACTCATTTTTAAATGACTATAGTATGTGTAAATATTACAGAATTGTGAACAATAAAGAACAACGAACCAGAACTAAAACATCGTAAATATGTCAACTACATTTGTCAAGTATTTAAGACTGAAGTCGGAGCAAGACATTTTCATAAAGTAAAATCCATGAAAAAAAAATGGAGTGACAAGACTGTCGCCCAGGGAAATTGTTTTTACAGATATATGAATGTTAACTCACTAGCACACTTGGTCCCAATTGTTTTATCTTGTGATTCTGGTATTCGTCGACTTTTCCCTGCTGTTTTTGTGTTTTCTGTGACAACCGCCACTTCAGACCCGCCTGGTGAGACGACCTGATCCACTGGCTGATCAGAAGGTTGTCTAGTTGTCGGTGACACCGAGTCCTTAATTGTGACAAGAGGCTGGGATTGTGTCTGCTCATTTTTCTCGCTACATTCATTTGATTTACGTCTTCTGCCGATCATGCATTTCCTCCAATGTTCAGTAAGTCTCTTCCTGAAACAAAAATCATGTCTGTCGTTGGAGAAAAATAAAGAGAGAACTGTCAAGCATTTAGTACACACTGTAGGTTAGAACAAGCCGAACTCGTGGCCGTGGCAAAGGGAAATTAAAATCATGGCTTGAAGCAAACAGAATGTGCTGGCTCTTTCGATGCTTTGCTTTTGGTATCACCCTTACTTGATGGAAAGGAACGTCTATTTATGTCGACCTGCATTCCAATGCACGATGCATTTCAATTCAAGCGTCTACACTTGTTGATTGGAAAGAGAGCGAACGGTTTCGGGAATTCTCACCGACACACGAAGATTACAACCAGACAAATCACCACAAGAAGCACAGGTATGACGATGGCGATCACAGTCACGTGGTTGCCTAAAAACAGAGTGCAGAGTTTAACGAATGACTTGACCCCAACTGTAATGATGAATCAGTAAGTGGGAATTTCACCGTGTATGTTCAAGTTTGTTCTACTGCTTTCCTTTTTGTTGAAGGCACAGAAGCTCCTTAAACCGAATCAAAGATCACCCTGGCAGTAGATTCTGAAACCGGAGCTATGACTATGATGAAGTGCTACTTTTTGCTACTTAGTTTCTTTTTCTGTTTCTGCCTGTGTGCAGACTTTAAAGTGAGTATGTGAGTGATGATTAATATCAGCACTATGACAAACTAACCCATCCAGTCTTCTTGAATAACAGTTTCATTCGGGAAAGATATATATGTATTTAGCCTATATCTAGTCTCTTAATTCTAATTTCTTTTCGGGAATTTTCGAAATATACACGGGTCCCTCTCGAAATGTCAATATAAAAAAGAACGAAGCAAATCAGAACAGTATTTTCACAGGCAGCCTGTAGTTACTTGCCTTTGCCGTCATCATTGTTCCCCTTGACAGATTCTGTTGTCTGTCGCGACGTGAAATACGCACTTTCAGTGTAACCTTTATCTTTAAACATAATGATCAGATTAGTTACCAGAATTGAGTGCAGCTTGCATCAAGTAATTCACAAGCACAGATTTTTTTAACGTTGTCCTTTCATAGTATAATAGACAAGTGACTCATTTTGAATGACTATGCCACTTGCCAGAAAAAAAAAAACAGTAAAGAACAAAGAATCAGGAATACAATAAAATTAGTATGACAACTACATTAAAATATATACATATACAACCGAAGTGGGAGCAATACATTCTAAAATGTAAAATCTATGAAAGAAATGTACTTAAAAGAATGCCAGCATTCGTTTGGGATTTTAATGTCCTTTTCCACCAAGTAACTGCCGGCTAAGACGTTGTTTTAACAGAAACATGAATATTAATTTACCAGTAGAATAATTTTGGCCGTGGTAGTTTTTATCCGGTAAAATATATATTCAAGTAGCCAAATCTCTAGTCTCTTGTAAGAACTTGCCAAAACGCACACGGGCGCCTCTGAAAATCACCAAACAGTATTTTACAGGCAGCGTGTAGTTACGTGCCTTTGCCGTCATCATTGTTGTCTGTTGAATCTGCTGTCTGCCCTGGCGTGAAATTTGGAACTTCAGTGTGACGTGCATCTGTGGATACAAGGAAAACGCCAAATGAAATGCTTGCCGCTTGGAAAAAAAAAGACCCGACTACTTACTATTCTTATTCTGCATCATAGTACACCGTACAAAAAAACAAGAGGGAATTATTGCACGAACGGTTGTGACTTAAACACAATCCTACGTTGTTGATGATGATGTTGTTGTTGTTGTTGTTGTCGTTTTCTAGAAACAAGACGTAGAGACAAGAGAGATTATTTTATTGTACAACCAGATCACACAGGATGTTACTGCTTTGACATGAGATAACTTGAGTAATGTCCAGCCTTGATCCTGTCCTCGTTTGCTTCCTCCTAAACACACCTTCACAGAAATGGCTGCTTGAGAGAGACAACACACACTTTGAAAAGTCACAATCAAGAGTGTGTAAGATAATCTAGGTATAAAGTCGTATCTTCGTTGACATGCGTTACCCAAGTCGTACCAAACGAGCATGCATCTATCATTGCATAGCGTCAAACATTCAATATCTCGTTCAACACTCATTCAACCGTATTAATACCAAACAAACCTTTGCAGTGTACATACACACACACACACACACACACACACACACACACACACACACACACACACACACACACACACACACACACACACTCGTTTCACATAGCTTGCAGCGTGCCCAACAATAATATGATGGAGGTTTAGGGTTAGTTTAGGGTTAGTAACCAATTTTCTGAGGTTTAGGGTTAGCAAAAGGGGATGTAAATCTGGTTTACGGTTAGAAGAACTACCACGCACTTCTAAGGGTGAAATTGCAAGGTTGGGACTCGGCTATGTTGGAAGGTATCGTCAGACACATGTACATGCCCACATGCTGCTGTGTTGGCGAAGGTATCGTTAAGGTGAAGTTGCTGCTGATTTGTTCATCAAAGGTGAACCCAGGTGCTATGGTGCATGTAGGACTTTCAGCAGAAATCCAAAGGCAGGACAGGATTTCTGATGACAGAAGAAAAAGGCAAGTGCACTTAATCAGGTTATGTCAGTCATGTATGTTCACTGTAATAATAGTAATAATAATGAGGATTGTCGGGCGTCCAACCTCCTGCTGGAGCTCTGGGCGCCTCACGATAGTGGAGTGGCAATACATAGACATGAGATACACATGAAATGCCTGTCACCTTATATACACATGAAACACATACACATACACGTTATATAAACACAGCTACGATACATCCTAACACGACATAGTAAAATGACAATGATGGTGACAGTGATGGTAAGAAGTTAGTCTGTATAATACAGCCGGAAGAAATGGGATTTCAAAGCGATTTTAAATGAGTCCGTTGACTCTTCATGGCGAACATGGAATGGCAGGTTGTTCCAAATGACCACTGTCTCATCTTTACCGGTGTACTGAATTCCAGTGCGACTGCTGAAGTCTTTACGTTGACTTGCTGTGACGCTGTTTACATAATAATTATTGAAGGTTTGCCCTGCTGTCAACGTATTGTAAGCTTTTGTGAGGGTTGGATTTGTACTGAGTCATGGAATTGGCAAAAAAGAAAAAGTTTTGATAAGAATGGTCCTGATTTGCACGCAGTCAAGAGAAATCCTGCTTCGTGATCAAATATACTGTGACACACTTTACATTCAGCGAACAGATTACTTTATCACTAAAAAAAAAAAGAAAAAGAAAAAAACTGCTGTTCCACTGTATTCACTATTAAAATTAGTTGAATTAGTCTGGGGTGGTCTTATAGGTAGTCCAGGTGGAGCTTGAGATATTTGATACCGGTGTTTCCTCGCTGCCTGGCTGCTCATCGGGGGTTTCTCACCGGATTATCCGGCTTTCCTCCCCCAGCAAAATAGTAAATATAGAATAGTTATTGGCTGGCGCTGCACCGCGGCGACGCGCTTATCCGGCTCCCCCCCCCCCCCCTCCCCAGCAAAAGTGTATATATTGAATAGGTATTGGGTGGCGCTGCACCGCGGCGACGCGCTTCCCCCGGGGGAAGCAGCCCGGAATTCCAGATAGGGATAATAAAGTATTATTAGAAAAGACTTGCGCCCATCAATGCCTATCACAAGCGGAAAGTGTTAACAACTAATAACCTGAAAGCTGTCCTTGCTGATTGCTGTGTTGAACAGTAAAGTCTCTGGTTTCCTTTTTCAAGTCGTGCTTGAAGTGGCAGCTTATTGACGCCGATTGTCCTTCCCTTGCTGAAGTTGCATTACAATGGATCCGGTAGCCTTCACAAAAGAATACATAACTATATTACAGTTTATAGATGCGTTAGGGCCAATAGCAAGATTCACCAGGGATACATCTGTTCGAGACTTCTGGTGTACAAACGATAGGCCGAGGGCAGCATCGCACTACCAGAAGGATGTCCAGTCACCAAAACCTGACAGGAAGCAAATCAATTCGAACGAGGCAGCTTGTTTTTCCGTTAATATACCATAAGCCATAATCATACCATAGCTGCATAACGCTACATTACCATGAAATTACCCTCCAGTCAGTACAATGCCGTACGGCTTTTCCGTTTCGAAACTATTTCTTTTACATTGACTTGTCCTCTCTCTCTCTCTCTCTCTGCCTGTCTGGCTGCCTGTCTGTCGGCCTGCCTGTCTGTCTGTCTGTTTGTCTCTCTCTCTCTCTCTGGCTGCTGTCTGTGTCTGTCTTTCTGTGTCTGTCTGTCTCTGTCTCTGTCTCTCTCTGTCTCTCTCTCTCGCTCTCTGCCCCCCCCCCCACACACACACACACACACACTTTCTCTTCTGTAAGTTCTGGTGACGACGGAGCTTCACAAGCAATACAGTGTATGGAGGTTTTAACATCACCCCAAAAGAAAAGTACAAAGGAACAACACGGGTTACCATTAACAGCAAAAGCAGTCATTTCCAGTGCAGCTGTTAACACCGTCACCAAACGAAAGAGGTTTGTCACCTTCATGATGTCTAGCTGCTGGAAACAAAAAAATAAAAATAAAAAATGTCGTGGTTGCTGTGTGAAAATCAGTTAATTTTCTTTTTAGAATACATGGGTTGTGTTTTACAGTACCCTTTTCAAGGAGAAGCTTAGTGCACACACACACACACACACACACACACACACACACACACACACACACACACACACACACATAGGCGCGTGCAGATTTTGTGTGATTTGCGAGTGTAACGTTTGGGTTTGTGTATGTGTCTTTTGTAGTTCGTGATTCGCTTAAAATGTACAGAGAGGTGGCTTTTGCACGAACTATCATTCCACAACATATGGCGCATTGTTCGTCTTTAGAAAAACCCGTACAAAATATACTTCTCTTCGCGTGTCACGTATTTGATGAGGAAGAACATAAGCGGATATTATTCGGATATTATTCGGAAGACTATTCAATTGTCCGTCACTTCTCAGTCACACATCAGTCCTTTCGCTAGTCATTGTGGTTATAATGTTGAAAATGGTAGTAGTCAGACAGTTTGTAGCAGCGACGTTGTGGATAGTGCTACTGACATCAGCCACGGCTTCAAAATCACCGGAATGTAAGTGTCTTTTATTCTTTGTCTTCCATGCTAGGTTTGTAGAGTTACTGCGTCTGTGCTCTCCTTTTTGATATGATAAGTGTGTTGTGAAGCCCTAAAAACTCACTCACTCACTCACTCACATCACTCAGGTGATAAGTCTTGAGAGCGGAAGAAAAATGGGTAGTTGAAAAGTTCAGACAGAACTTCATTAATTTCAAGCCTAAATAATAATAATTAAAAAAACAGTTTCAATGAATATCTCCATTCATTATGCGCTAACACGTTCCACCCCCTTTCACCCCGGCCTTACCCACCACTCGGAGACAAAAAGGTCTACATGAACCGAGGCTGTTGTGTTTCGATTTAGTTGAAAAACTGAGTGAGTAGAGTGCGTATAATCAAGGTTGTACAGCACTGAACCGACAACGTTCGCATCGTATTTTCGATATTGTACTATTGTATAATATATAATTATATTGAAAGTAGGGGAAAGTAGTAGCGACGCCTTTCTTCCTCTTCTATATGTTGTATATATATATATATTTTTTTTGCTGCCCCAACTCTTTGCCAACTCCAGTGGTGTTCCTCCCAGGTCATGGGTGGAACCCACGGAGGACTCGGAAGCTGGGACAATTTTTATTATTATTCATGATGATGGAGATGAGGATGCTAGTAAGATGATGCTATGGAGGTCCGTGTGGTTTGGGACTGCGGGACAGGGCCGCATTCCACGCTTCCTGTCATAAATATCCCGGCATTAACCAGGCCCGGGAACTACGGCACCTGCTGTGCCGGCCGTGTAATCATCCACATCATAAGACGTGTCATACTAAGGGAAGCACCCCCAAAGTCGCACCCGTGAAGTGGGTGAAGCTCGGCTGTGTGGCAACAGCCTCCCCATCGGGCCCATAGCACACCCGCTCTGGGTAGGAGCCGACCTAGGTAGGAAAAATCCCGCTTGCCTCGGCTGGGACTCGAACCCGATTCTCCCGGTCCATGGTCCGAAGTGCTAACCACTACACTACGGGGGCCGGTTCTTCTTATATTCTTGTCTTTTTCCTTATTCCTTAACAGCCCGAGCACCCCCTGCCTACTATATGATACGACTTGTTTAAAAAAAAAACAGCAACCGTAGGAGCCACTTCAAGCCACAATTACACAAGCCGTGGGCCTTCCCCGCTAGGCCCGAGACCGCTGCAGATCGCCTAATAGTCAACTGAAGTGGCTCATAGTGGTCTGGGCCCGCATGTAAAGGTCGGGCTTAGGGAGTTTAGCCCCGAGTTACAGTCTAACCTCAAACTAAACTAGCCCTAGGGTTAAATTTTCTGTGCTTTTTGTTGTTGTTGTTTTAGATCAGGAAGCGGGTCTATTCCAGCAAGGTGCCTATGCCGTTATAGAAGGATTTTTGTCTTTCTTTCTTCGCTTCCTTTTTTATATTTAATTTTGTTTTCGGGTTTCTTTTGTCCCAGTCTGTGTTAGGCCCCCGTAGCCGTGAGTTAAATTAACCTCGAGTTTTACATATGGGCCCTGAAGATTTCACGTAAAATTGTGATTTATGCATGGGATTTCAAGAGTTACTAACCTAGACGTGTGATTCTTTGTGTGAAGTGGTAGTGGTGGCGGTATTGGTGGTTAATTTACAGTCTTTTTTTCTTCTCTTGCGACCGTGTCACAGAGCGCCCAGAAAGTGCTTTAACACAAGTACAATAACTGTCGTGTCAAACCAACGAACGGCTTGTTTTCTCACATGACTGACACACACAGTCACCAGACACTGTGTTAGTGTGTCACCCGAGTAATCCGGTAATGTGTTCAGACACACTGTCGCCCGGTCCCGCCGCTTGTGATACAAGTACACAAGCACGCCCCATTGTGTGTTGTTAAAACTTTCGACCTGTCAATCTATTTGCGTAGAAACTACAGCAGGCGCTATCATGAACATGCGCGTCATTCTAAAACAGGCACAGTGTAACACTGACGAACACTGACCTTTTCATCGGGCACAGTGTAAGAAAGCATAGGCCCTTCAATCTCATTGACGTAAACAGCTCGCATTAAGGCAAGTGTCATGCCAGTGTTTCTAGGTCTGTGTGCTTCGTGTTATGTCCAAAATATCAACACAGTTATTACAGTTATTTGTAAAGTACACTCCTTAACTTGCTTTAACCTTTGTAGTGGCAGGACAGACAACGATTCTAAAAAGGTTCAAAGTGCAGAGACAAGGAAGAGAGTAAAAGATAAAGCTTACCGGCGCCATTGATTGTGACGTAAAGCGGGACACGTTCAGTGGAGAAAAAGAATTACGGATTTCAGCAGGCCTCGTCGCAAAAAAAGTTTTATATACACGTATTGGTGAAAACGCCACGAAAATATCATTTGATATCAATAATAATAAGGTGACGTAACTGGGAGCAGTAGATTTCATACTTTTATATAACTTCTGTCGCTTTGCACGCAACGAAATACTTAAATACTTCCGGTTTCGCTGGGCTAAATTTGCCAACCAAGAAGGAAGCGCTGAATTTAAGGTACGCGAAAGAAGGGAGGAAACTTTAGCTGATGCAAGAATGACAAACTCTCTCTCTCTCTCTCTCTCTCTCTCTCTCCTGTTTAATCCTTTTTAATAGTTACGTGATAGGTTTTATCAACGGCAGGTATGAAGACTGACTATCAGACGTCAACTGCTTCTACCGCTGTAAACTAAAGTTTCGATGATTCTCTCTCTGTGGTGTTCTTGGTTTTGTCTGGTTGGCGATGTTGAAAATTACCATTATTTTACAAGTGTAGATAATCTTCTTGTCGTTATGCCAGAGATTTTGGTACCTACTAATCGATGGTAATTACATGATAACTAATACAGACATCTTTTTTCTACAGGTACCTACAGCTTTACTTTTCCGGATGTGGAAAATCGAACTCTCACTCCTGAAATAAATACAAACATGACCATGAACTTCACTCTGCAAGCTAACTCTACTGAATGCGATCTCCAGGGCAACTTCACAATCACTGTTGCACAAAAGCGTGACATAACATTTCAAGATGTCGTATGCCATATACAGCAAAATAACGGGGAGTGCCAAACGTCACTAACGTCGGTCTGCGAATGTTTGTCAGAAGAGGGGCTGTACAGTTTGACCAAAGAGATTGGGGAGGCCGATTACACCATCTGGATGTGGGGAATAAACAAGGAGAACGTGGAAAATGCAACCATCAACGTCACAAGTACTCTCTCTCTCCCTCTCTCTCTCTTCACATAACAAATATATTTTATTCCAGTACATCTACTAGTCGAAAAAGAAAACATAAAAAACCAAATAAACAAAATTTGAATCGAAACCAAACCAAAACAACAAGAAGAAGACGTTTACTTACAATCATAGGTGATAACTACCTGTGTTTTGCTTGTGTCCGATTCAAATAAATAATAACGATTTTTTAATGTTGTGTGGCGTCTTGGGGGAAGAAGTTGCAAGAGACAAAAAAATATTTTATTCGTGTAAACGAAAATCATAGTCTACATCCGCAGTAAACGCAATTTCAATCGCAATAAAACAAAATTATCACATTTGCAGAACCCTCCAGTTCTTCAAAGCTGAATGTGCCTGAAGAAACAAAGGAAAGTGGTGATCAAACTAGCAGCAAAAGTGGAGAGAGGTAGTAAACAGAATACAAATGCAATCTTAGCACACACACAATATATTTAGCGGCACCCGAGAATGTAATACCAAAGGAACGAGAAAACTTTAAACGTTATCAGGGAAGTTGTGAGTATATAACCGCATGATAAGAAACAATGCAAACCATTCTGAAATTTGTAGCAGACTCTAGCAAGAAAATCTACAAAGAAGATGCATAAAATTACGTATCAAATCTGAAAACCTAATTGTCTGATCGTCAGTCCAATATGTCTCACTTTTTTCAACAACATTCTCTTTTGACAAAAAGCATAAGCAGACTGACACAGGCTCCAGCTGATCCGGAAAGGACTGATGACTGGCTGGACAATACATCAAACAAACTGTTCACCAACGACGCGGGTACCGGTAGGTCACACGGATCAGCAGAACAAATTAGTCAATATGGACATTTAGCGTTTTGCTTTGACAGTGTGTGTAACTCTTCTAAGTAACCTAATCTGATCATTGTGGGTGCTGTTTTGAATGTCAGAATACGAAAAATATGCAAATAAGTGCAAGGTGTAACAATCGTAGATGTTTACTGCTGATGAAATTTTCATCCTGCACACACACACACACACACACACACACACACACACACACACACACACACACACACCAATATATAAACGAAAACAAACAAACAAACAAAACAACATTGATAAACAAAGAAAGAAATAAACACACCAACAAACAAAGAAACAAACAAGATCCAAACAAACAAAACGAGCGCTTAACAATGTATTCGTTTATATGATTAAGAGGTTTTTTTTTAGTGTTTCTAGCTATAGTGCTGTTTGCAGACAAAACACTTCATCGTAGTTCACAGTAATTTTGATGCGCACGTTGAACACTCGTCCATTGAGCGTTTTTGTATTTTCCAGATCCGTCAGCTACTGAAAGATTGGACAGTCTGGAGAGTTCAACGGAAGGTATCTTCAACAGAAATTGTCTGCTGTTTGCTGTTGTCGTTGTTATGGTGGTGGTTTGTCTGTTTTTTACTCGAAAATTATCATTGAAATGTACAGATTTAGTATTAGCTGCATTAGTACACTGTATTAGTGAATTCAATGATTTATATGTACTTTAAGAAATAAATCAAATAAGTCTAGGTTTTTTCGCAGAGTTGTGATTTACTTATGTTTAACAAAACTGGGATCGCTTACAGAAAAAGCGGACATTTCAGAGAAATCACCGAACACAGAGAATTCAACTAACACAGACAAATCATCAAACACAGATGTCTACATGGCCATGCTTGGGATCGCCTTCGCCGTTGCTGCTTCTCTGGGCGTTGGAGTGTTTGTCTACTACAGATTCTGTAAAGTGAATCAGGGTTAGTAACAGGTTCTATAATTCTACCCTTTGTGGGGAAGTTTCTGAAGCAAGGGATTCTTTAGAAGTCTACTTATTTCTGAACAGAAAGGTAAAATTGCATTTATGAGTATGGATGGAGGGGGTGGAGGGGGGGGGGGAGAAGTGCTATCAGTATTGTCAGCATTCTCGCGTTTTTTGACACATTTGTCAGAAGGTTGTTGATTTCTTTCTATGAGAAGGTTAACAATACGCTGTTGTTGTTCTTTTTATTGCTGTTTTTTATGCAAAGTGAGTTATTCAGAAAAGCAGGAAACTATAATAGAAACTTAAAAAAATATTTTCTACAGTTCTGTTGTGTGATAAAATAGTTACAAATACAGTATTAAATCTTGTTACGTCACATGATTCTGGTAATTATTTACCTTGGTTCCGCCTACATTTCAGACCGGAAGACAGGGTAAGTTACCATGCATGAGTATGTATTTATCTGTATTAGATTGTCTGAGTCAATTCCTTTGTTTCTATTAATTCGTTAGTAATATACGATTAATTCGATTTTCATATCTCATTAATTGCTTACACATGTTTTATTAATTCGCTAGCCATATATATAACACAAATTTAAGCGAACACATAAATGCTGCCTCTGGTAGAGATGTTCACTGATTGTTCACTGATGTAAGCAAGCCGTACCAGTTTCTGAAGTCAGTTCAGAACAAACGCAATAGCTATAGAAATGAAATGACTTTTTAAAGCAATTTATCATTTCAAACAAAAAGGTCACGCCAGAAAACAACCGAGCGGTAACTGTGTATTTTTGTATACTTGTCATTTAGCAAACTAAGATAATGGATAGGTTTCTGTATTTAGATTCGATTTTTGCTTCAGGTTGCCAAAGGCGGTTTCAAATAAAGTTCAAGGGATCACCGGAATGGCTAAACGAGCTGGTAACACAATTTAGTGCACTCTCTTTTCCAGACTATGTAATGAATACGAGCTATACTGCACTGCAGTATATATCCCCATAGTTGAGACTATAATATTGATATTACTAATATAGTATGTTGATATGTGTTCTTGACAAATCAGCTTATAAAACATAGCTCGTAATTTCATAGCTGAGCACTATGTTCTTCAACAACAGGTGAAAGAAGCTCACGGTGTCGGTCATCGCTGATGCGCAAAATAAGTTCCCGCACTGGAAGACGGACTGAAAGCCAGACACGTTCAGATGTACCATCTGCTCATATCTACTGGGAACTTGAGGACGAGCCTGCTGCTAACGGTACAGAGACTGGCTGAGAGACAGGCAGATAGGCAGGCTGACAGACAGGCAGATAGGCAGGCTGACAGACAGGCATATAGGCAGGCTGACAGACAGGCACATGGGCAGACTGGCAGACAGGCATATACGCAGTCTGACAGACAGGCAGATAATTATAGGCAGGCTGACAGACAGGCAGATATAGGCAGGCTGACAGACAGGCAGATATAGGCAGGCTGACAGACAGGCAGATAATTATAGGCATGCTGACAGACAGGCACACTGAGTAAACTTTTACTGACAAACGATAGATTTGTCCCAGCAGTTCTTATAAAATTGCTTGCTTTTAACCGCAGTAGCAGTTTTAGGAACGGTTCACAATGTTTCTTAAAGCGGCAATACTCTTGTCAGTGCATGATCTGTAAGCCTCAACCTATGTACAATATTCACCAAAGATCGATTAGACAGCCTTCATCCTCGAGTTATCTTTTTAGTCAAGTGAAATTACAAAACGCAACTTCAATTGAAATATATATAAGACATAAAGCAAAAAAATAGGCATTTTGTCTGTAAAAATGCACCTGAATTCTCTTATCATTTTTTTTCCTCTAAATTATCCACACCCAGCTATGGTTGTCCCAGGAGAGCTGGTAGAGGAGGGTGATGACGTAGTGATGATCGTGAACACTCTCTACCAAGGACAACAGCCTGTGTCTAGAGTGGCGTCACTTGCAGGGAACGAGTATGAAGAAATCGCCGCACCAGGCCAGGCATTAGGAATGGACGTCAGCTCTCGTCCTCCAGCTCCCGTTCCTAAGCACGGTTAGCCAGTATTGCCTTTCCAGCGTGACAACTGGAGAAAGCAGTGATGTGATTGTTGGTCATTCATTTGAGTTCTGTTCGACTGCACTGGGTTGCAGCTTGGGCTTTTTGATGAGGAAGTAATATGACCTATAGTTTTCTTATTTTTAATTTTCCTTAGAAATTGTATCTATTGGTTTATTTTATTTTTTAATCGACTGATTTTTCCTGAGGTGGTGGTATTATCATTGTGAACATCATCCCAAAGAATTGCTTCGGTATTTCTTCAGGTGCATATACTCATAATTAGTTGCGTCACTCTGTTCTACAGCCTCGAACTCTCTGAAGGAAAGGGGGCTCATTGGGAAAGTCGCATCTCTCCGGCGTCTAATTGGTACCAAGAAACACGAGTCGCAGAAAGACGAAGAAGGTGAGAAGTCCTTCATTGATTACATTAACATTTCTCCTATGTGCTCTAATTTTTTTTTGTCCGAAAGTCTATGTGGACCATGGTATTCTTTCACTTAAATGTCGGTGACGTTCCCTCTATTTCCTTCTCTATACAACTCAAGTTTCATAAAGCAGAGATACTGATTGTAAAACAGAAAAGCTGCTGTTACAAGAGAAGATCGGATAATATCTCAAGTTTAAACTGGAAAATGATCTCCCAAAATCCAAGAGAACCCCTAAAATGCTTTCAGGAAGCAAAGAAAACAGATTGTTTCTCTGTTAAATCAAAATTATATGGCAAAAACAAAAATTTAAAAAAAGGTCCGCATAGGTACGGCTTACTAAAGAATGTAGAAAACCATACCTATGAAAATGTGTTTGAAAATTCACATGGAAATTCCAAATGGTTTTCAGCCTCGACGACCTGCGCCGCCTATGGAGATAGTGTGACTGTTGATGACATGGCTCAGGTAGAGGAAGATGAAGAAGAAGAAGACAAGACACAAATAAATTGTAAGTATCGGCTAACAATTGGTCTCATAGTGAAATCAGTTTCGAATACCATGAAACATTGACAGACAGATAGAAACAAGGACATACTTACGAACAGAATGACTGTTGGCTGTCTTTGAATTAGGTGATGTTTTGAATTCTAGATACACGCTTCTCTCACATTTATGATTGATGATTGATACGCTCGTATTATATTCACGAGGTTATGTGTATTTCCCTGAAGAAGATCGAATGACACAATGACGATGATACAATTGTTCAAATACAGTTAATAATATTTTTCAGCTGACAAACCCACAGCAGCACCGGGAGACTACGTGTCAGTCAGTGAACTGGTTGGGTTGAGCACACAAGTAATTAAGCAGGAGAACGGAGAAAACTAGAAGCGTCAGCTAAATAATAATAATAATAATACATGGCTTTTATAGAGCGCTGTTCTCCCGCTTCAAGGACTCGCTGCGCTTAAAGCACACACACACACACACACACACACACACACACACACACACTATTTACATCCCCTCCGCTTACATACAATTTGGCAGTGCAACGAACTCATGATGCACACAGACACTGAGGCTTAACAGAGGTTTAGCTGTCAAAGGCTTGGCGGAAGAGATAGGTCTTCAGATGCGATTTAAACAGAGGCAGTGAGGTCTGAAGGCGGAGTTCGATTGGCAAGGAGTTCCAGACAGTCGGGGCTAAAAAGCTGAAAGAGCGCTCTCCGGCAGTTTTCATGTTACGCTTCGGAATTGTGAGGAGTTTTTCGCTAGCGGAACGCAGGGTGCGCGACGGTTGATACTTACAGAGTAAGGCCGACAGGTAGGGAGGAAGAGAACCCTCGAAGAAACGGAATGCGAAAGTGGCGATTTTGTACTGGAAACGGAATTTAACAGGGAGCCAATGCAGATGTTTCAGCAGAGGCGTAACGTGATCCCTCTTTCGTTTTCTCAAGATGAGACGCGCCGCGTTGTTTTGGATCATCTGCAAACGAGAGATCTGGTCTGCCGGTAAACCTGCAAAGACGGAGTTGCAGTAATCCAACCGCGACGTTACGAACGCATTGACAAGCCTTGATGCTGCACTTTCAGAGAGGAACGGCCTTAAGTGGGGAGATCCTACGGAGCTAAAAAAAAGCCGCACGGCAGACGCTGCTGATCTGATCATGCATGGAAAGCGTCTGGTCGATCTTCACACCTAGATATTTCACACACTTTTGGAAAGAGATCTGAGACCCACCGATGTTTGCGACCTCGCTGCCAATCAAACTGAGACGCGACTGAGAACCTACAGGCATGACCTCGGTTTTGTCAGTGTTGAGTTTAAGCTTGTTGCTAGTCATCCAGGACAAAACATCTTCAATACAGGACTGAATGCTCAGCTGAGCAGAGCTGAAATGGTCGGGAGTACTGCTTTTTGACAGTTCAGTGTCGTCCGCATACTTGTGAAAATCACACTCATGAGCGGAGATCACATCAGACAGAGGCTGGGAATACAGCGTAAACAAAACAGGCCCTAAAACGGAGCCCTGAGGGACCCCAAACACCAACAGACTAGGAGCAGACAACCGGCCATCAACGGTTACACATTGGAAGCGATCTGTGACATAGGACGTGAACCACGCCAGCGCGGTGCCGTGAATACCAAAAGTCAACTCCAACCTCTTCAGCATCACAGAGTGATCAAGCGTGTCGAATGCTGCGCTGAGATCCAGGAGAGCAACAAGGGAGACTAGTCTCTCGTCTGAGTTCACAAGCAGACCATCCAGGACACTCAGCACAGCAGTCTCCGTGCTATGATCCTTCCGGTATGCCGACTGGTGGACTTCAAGTAGATCATTTTCAGACAGATGGCGCTGCAGCTGTTTTAAGACAACCTTCTCTAGGATCTTTGAAATGAACGGGAGATTAGAAACAGGTCTAAAGTGTTTCAGGTTATTCACATCAAGTCCTGGCTTCTTCAGAAGCGGCGTAACAACTGCGTGTTTAAACTGGCTGGGCACTGTACCGGTAGTGAGAGAAGTGTTCACAATAGCAGTAATTAGTGGAATGAGATCGTCAATACACTGTTTTACGAGGGATGTAGGAATGGGATCAAGCACACAGCTCTTTGTCGGAGACATCATAATAAGTTCACGGATCTCCTGCTCAGTCACTGGCTCGAAACATGACAGTGAAGGGCCGTCATACACACTAAAAGTAGGGGGATCGCATGAGCACGAGTCTAGTTCAGAGCGGATACGCTTGATCTTGTCTGAGAAAAAGTCACAGAACCGCTGAGGCAGATCACGGCGAGGTACGTCAGTCGGAAGAGGAGTGGTGCGGGACTTACCCTGCAGCTCGCTAACCACTGAGAACAGCTGTTTGGACGATGAACTACAGTCAATCTTGTCCGTATAGAACTGTCTCCTGGCAGAGTGAATGGCTGACTTAACCGCGTCCCTCTCTTTGACATACATCTGTCTATGAACAGTCAGGCCTGTTTTCCTCCAGCGTCGTTCGGCGCGTCTCCGTCCACGGCGGGCCTCCCTGACGTCATCGGACAGCCACAGGGCAGATGGTCGGTCTCTCACCAGCCTGGTGACAGAAGGGGCGTGTCGGTCGAGAACCTGTCGAAGCCCGTCATTGTAGGCATCCACGAGATGCGCAAGATCCAGGGTGGGGGGCTGACTCACATCTACAATCGCCGAGGATAGAGAAGTCATAACTGGAATTCACATAACGGGACAACAGCTCTGGGAATTCCTGAACGAATGCAGAATTGGTCAGTTTGTTACGTTTGCTGGGTGGCGGTCGATACATGCACACCAGTGAGATCGACGTCTGACTCATAGAGAGCTTAAGTTCTACAGCTTCGAATGATGTAAAATCTAGCGGTGTGAAAGACAAGCAACGGGACAGAGATGATCTGACGATAAACCCGATGCCACCGCCTCTCGATCCAGTGCGGGGAAACGACCGGAAGTCGTATCCCGCGGGGGTCAAAGCAGCAATGTAGGCCTCGTCCCCTTGGGCGTAGAGCCACGTCTCAGTCAACATGACAATATCAGCATCACGTCAAGGGTCAAATCATGAATATCAATGGCTTTCTGGCGAACAGACTGAACATTAAAAGACAGTACCTTTATTTTGTTGTGTCTGTGTGTACCTTTGCGAATGCCACCCCGTCGTGTCCGTCTTCTCGGTAGGCCTGCACCGATCTGTAGTGAGCGGAGGTGAGAGGTCAACTCGACAGTCAAACGTGCAGGTGTCACAGCCAGAAGTTCAGCGCGACTGTACTGTATAGATACATGTCCACGGCGCTCACCTGTGGCCGGCGGCAAGTTCACCTCCGGCACGTGCGACACTGGTATGTCGAATGGCGGACACCGAACACACAAACCGGCAAGCCTTGACGAAAAGAGTGTCCATAACACAAGGAACCTGAAGACCGGGGAGGCACAAAAAGTCCACAGAATGAAAGCCTGGCACATCATGAGAAAGTCTGCCAAAATTCACGGTCCAACATTCACTCCATCCACGCAGAAACAGACAAACTGTCGGAGCTCAGGTACACTCAAGCCTGGCAGGCGAATGACCCTTCACCCGAATGACCCTTGACCCAGCTAATTTTTGTGGACAGTGGAGATTAGTAACTAGTGCCCATGAGAATGACAATTCTGTTTTTAAAAAGCCATCTTATCTCTTTGGAGAAGTTTAGTTGGTAAGTGCGTCTGTACGCTGAAAATACTCTAGCTTGATGACTAGTACAGCTCTTAATACAATGTTGTTTCGCACTTTCCGCGAGCGGTCGAACATTCAGATTCTACGGCTGTTGGTATAAAACATTCGCTCGGTGTATTAGCCGCTTTAGTGCGTACGTTTCTGTTGGCTTAGTGCCAGCATTTGGGATGCTGTCATTGTTGAGTTTGTGTAAGTGGTGTGAATATCCTAGGCACAACGAAAACAGCTCAGAATGATCCGTGAGCTTGAAAGTCATACAGCTTGGACCTTTAACGTCGTCTAATGAAGTTATAGGGCAGGAAACGTGTAAACATCACCTTTCACCAGTCACATTTATACAAGATTTACACTGAATTGTATTTAGTACAATTTCTTTGTTTTGTTCTCTTGTTGTTTATTTGCTTGGAATGTTGAACCCGGTTCCGATTCTGTCCATCAGCTGTAAATACTTTACATATTTTTGACAGAATCTGACGGGAAATGAACTGTGAAAGAATCTCAGTCAGCTTTGCCTGCGATGTTCACCATCTTTAAGATGCAGTATCAGAAAATGGTTGATTGTGACCGTTCTCTACATTATATTTTAACGTACGTAACGTATAACTATGACTTAGCTTTGTAGGAAGGTATAGTTGACTTGCATTTAACGGTTAACCAAACATCGAACGGGTTTGTATGCATTGTACGCATCGTCAGATTTGTTTTAACTGACTTTGGAACCGCGTAATTGCGCGGCGTAAAGCCCTAGATAACTAACTAACTAACTTGGAACCGTGTAATGTGAGTTCATGTCCGCAGAGAGTGAACTTATGGTATGTGTTTCCTGTTCAAGTGTTCTTGTTTTTGAAATTTTTATGTTGTCTCCATAGTAATGGAAACAACATCATAGGACGGGCTAAAATTTCCACGTTCATAGGCAAGCATCTGTGGTACAAACGCACGTCACTGCCGATCTCCCGCAAAGACGATTTTGCAAGTGTAACTCTGACAATGACGTAAGAAAACATGCGTCATCGATGCTGACATGTATGGTGCACCGAACGCGCTTCTCCTCCTCAGTGAGCGCCGTCTGTGTGTATGTGTGTGTGTGAATTGTGTCCGGGCCCGTTTCTTCGAAAATACTTAACCGAATGGCTTCAAATTTGGGGTATCCAAATATATCAAAATGTTACATTAGACGATTCAAGCGTGTGATGATTGCTTAAGTGATTTGGGAGTTATCGCCTTTTTGAGACAAGTTGGTTGTCTTTCGTTTACAGGCGTAATATTTATTTAAATCACTCAATTGTTTGGCAGTAGATAGCTTGAATACGAACAGAGTCACTACTAGAAAATGGTCGCTCTTATAGTTTTCATGTAAACCGAGCCTGAGTTGACATTGCATGTGAACCCAGTTCAGATGCCTATTTCTCCGAAAATACTGAACCGATCGATTTTAAATTTGGGGTTTCTGAATGAATCAAGATTGTTGAATAGAAGGCCCGATCCAGGTACGATTGCACACATGATTTGCGAGTTATCGCCCTTCTGGCGTTTAAAGGCGTAATATTTACCTAAACCACTCCATTTTTTTGGACATAGATAGCATGAATACGGACTCTCAACTGAGTGAATTTTGGAGGTTGTCACTTTTATACTTTTGGCGTAAGCCGTACCTGATGAAAGTGCTGGTGAACACACTTTAGATCTCAAAATCGCTCCTACTATACATAGATAATGAGCCTGGGGTGCCATAAAAAATATACAAAAAATTCGAAAAATTCACTGCAGCCGTTGTCGTCAGTTGACTCGAAAATTTGTACTCGAAGCACATTTCCTCTACACAAGCCACACGCCTCACAAACATCGCAGAAAAGGCACACGCGCACTGACGCGAAACTGTATCAGCGTCAGTCTGCCGACGTCATGTTTGATTGACGTGATGCTGGCATATCTTAGGGGTGTGTCGTCACTTTTCGGAAGTTCTCTATTTGTAGACGGGGAAAGCGGGAGTTTCATTGATGTAGTGAGCTTTGTTTTTCCCACTGACTCTCACTCAATAGCATAGTAGAGTGAGAGAACACCACATAGGTCTCAATGGAGCACATGCACAAACGCGGCTCGCGCAAGTCTGTGTGCGTGCGTGCGTGCGTGCGCGCGCGCGTATTTCTGTGTGTGTCTGTGTGCGCGCGCGCGCAGCAGACATAACACATAGTGAAAAAAACGTTTGCCGCGCTGACTTGTCTGTTAAACACATTGAGCCGGTATAAATTCGATCTTTACACTGCGCAGCAGCAACACTTCAATTTTCATGGGGCTGCTTTCATTGCAAGAATTGTATCCAAGTCAAAGTTATTACGTCAAATGTATTATGCGTCATCCCAATGAGGAAAACGTCATAGATTTCAAAGAAAACAACTTGAGGTCTCTCTTCCAAAACCAAGATTGGTCTGACAAGCCCGGTCAGTTGTTTCCATTCAGAGAGAGAGAGAGAGTGTGTGTGTGTGTGTGTGTGTGTGAGTGTGTGTGTGTGTGTGTGTGTGTGTCCTCCCGAATACATGGCGTTACAAAAGAACGACCGTGACGACAGCAGGTGATTAAATGGAAACAACATATTGGGTTGGTGGCCATCTTGTTATTATTTAAGGTGTGTGCTGATAATGTGCGCACACGCACGCACACACCAACTTTTACAACCACACCAACTTTTACATCCTAATCCCGGCTTTCTACCGTTTCCTGCTCCTGCCCCCCCCCCCCTCCCTCCCCCACTCGCCACACACACACACACGCACACGCACGCACGCACTAAAACCTCCCTCCACCCACCATTATCCAAACCTGATCTCATCAACGTTTGAAACTGAAACCTACCGGGGAAATTACACTGCCAGCAAATTTTGGTGAACGCTGTAGTTTTAACAAGTTGCAACATTTTTATTTTAATCATACACTGTAGTATAATTACACACGTGTGTGTGTGTGTGTGTGTGTGTGTGTGTGTGTGTGTGTGTGTGTGTGTGTGTGTGTGTGTGTGTGTGTGTGTGTGTGTGTGGTGTCAGTACGTGTTGCATACTTTTATTAGTTTAGTGTATTTGTGAAACGCCTTCAGCTCATATTGTGGGAATACTGCGCTATATAAGAATGTTATATTATTATGATTATTATTGTTAACTGTCGGAACAATTGAAGACAAGTTTATTTACCCCCCCCCCTCCCCGCTCCCCTCCACGCAGTGTTGTGCATTAAAAAACAAAACAAAACAGAACTTGGAGTGCTTGTGATTTTCATGTGGGTGCTATTTGTGAAAATCAACCGCATGTTGTTTTCGTGTGTTTTACAAAAAAAACAAAAACAAACCGTAACTATGTAGATTTCACTAAGGTTGAAGTTTTAACAGTGTAGGGTTTGATGACTAATCGTGTGTCAGCCGTGACATGAACAGCAAATACGTATTTTGAAAAATAAAATCGTGTACAATGACTTTTGTCTGTGTAGTTGTTTCTTGTGCAAAAGCGCTTATAAATTGTTAGTGTTGCACCAACTAGTTTGCATGCTTTGTTTTTGTTTTTATCCATGTGATACATATACGCCTCGCTATGGAAAATATAGTTTATGTTTATAACTGAGTAAGAAATGGTGTAAAAGTTTGCTATTGTTGATGGTGTTTGGTTATTTTCATCATTACTGTTAGCAGTTTGTTTATTTGTTCCTTTCTGTCTTTTGAAAGCAACACTGTCACCGCGACTCTCTCTCTCTCTCTCTCTCTCTCTCTCTCTCTTTCACACACACACACACACACACACACACACACACACACACACAAAGTCAGTATTGGAGTGGTTTATAGTTTATTTAAGCACGAACAGTAAGCTTCTTGGGTACTCATACGCCTGTTTAGAAGAACTCTAGCCAAACAAAGCCCACTCTCTCTCTCTCTTTCTCTCTCTCTCTCTTTCTCTGCGAGCCCGTATGTCACACACACACACACACACACACACACACACGCGCGCGCGCGCTAACCCGCACTTGCACGCTTTACAGTACATTTCGCGAACATTACAGTGTAAATGCTTACACAATGTAAGTGTTATCATTTTAAATGCGAGAAATGCACATAGAAGACGAAAAAAACTAAACACACAGTAAGCGAGAAAAGAAAGAGGAAAAAACATTTGGCTGGCGAGTAAAATGATAACGGACTTTAACCTTGAACCTTGAGAAGTTATTGATTAGGTGGACATCAGGTTCCAAATGGATGCACAAGAATAGGAGAGACTTAGACTTAAACAAGTCTAGACGTGGACGTGTGACAAACAGATTGTTCCTCGAGGTGCTGTATCGGGTGTCACTAGGCGTGAAGAGTTTTGACATGTAGGAAGGGGATTTCCCTTTGCGCATTTTATGCACATCAGGCATTTGTTGAGGGCCATTTTTTTTTTTTTTTTTAATGGACAATGACAATGACAATGACAATCCTTTATTTTCCAACGGTAGAAGATTTTGGCCAAAAGGCCAGTTTACAACCTTGCCGTTGCTAGACTACACTACAAAAGTAAAAGTAAGCTAGGATTATATACATTTTAGACATTAAAACTGAAATACAGGAAGGCGACAAATAAGCATAATAGCTAAAACAGATGATAAAGATAACCAAGAAACAGAAATGATTAAAGTGAATGAAAACTAACATTATTATGTACATGATTATGTAAATATGTACATGTTGGGTGTTAATAAATGACTTCGGTAATAATAATTAGTGAAAAGTGGTTTCTTAGTGCGTGTGGACTCCAGGGACATAAATGGGCATAAACTGGCTTTCCAGCTCTATTGAACTGAACGAAAAAAGTTAAAAAGCCGTTTCTTAAAGGTATAAAGTGAAGGGGATGATCTCACATGGAGAGGCAGAGAATTCCAAAGATCGGGACCAGAAAAGGATAGACTGGATTTGTACTTGTCAATCCTGGGGCGAGGGATTTTAAACTGGTTGAGGGACCGGGAATAAAGGGACTCTTTTTGTGAAAACAAGGAGCAAAGATATGGCGGAAGATTGTGCTTCCAAGCCTTGTACATTGTTAAACCTTTGTTAAACTGAAACTGTTGTTTTAGTGGTAGCATCTCTAATTTTTGGAGTTTTTGGTCCGTTGACAAGAGGGGATCAGGAAGGATTAATTTCGCTGCCCTACGATGCAAGGAATTCAACCTCTTCATGTGGACTTCCCCTGAACCATCCCACACGGTAGATGCGTAGTCCAAGTGAGACTTTATATGCGCATTATAGAACATTTTGCGGGCATCAACATCGACCATATATCTTAGTTTGGACAACATGTAGAGATTACGAGAGACAGTCTTACAGACATTGTCTATATGACTTTGCCATTTGAGCTGGTTGTCTATCGTAATCCCTAGTAGGCGATGTTGGGTAACCTGCTGAATGTCGCGGTCACTGAGGGACAAGCTGAGAGACAGGGGGCCGAGCTGATGTTTTTGGCGTGTGGTTATGACCATTGACTCGGTTTTATTTGGGTTTAAAATCATGTGATTACTATCACACCAGTCAGACACTTCGTCAAGACTCTGCTGCAGACGTGCACTGATGTTGCTAAGTTCTGTGTCAGGAGTGTGGATGGTAGTATCATCAGCGAACATGTCACATGTGACTTCGGTGTGAGTAATATGGAGAGGTAAGTCATTGATAAATAAACAAAACAAAAGTGGGCCGAGCACAGAGCCCTGAGGCACGCCGTGTTTCACCAAACCAAGAGAAGAAAAAGAACCATTTAACAGAACCTTCTGATTCCTGTCAGACAGGTAGGATTTGAAAAATAACGTTGTTGCTGAGTTCGGCAAATAACTTTTTAATTTTTCCAGCAGAATGTTATGGTTGACTAGGTCAAATGCTTTCTTGAAATCTAAAAATACCACACCTGTCACGTTTGACTCGTTCACAGAAGACAACCAAGTGTCTACTAATCGTGACAGAGCTGTGGGGCAGGAATGTTGCGGACGAAAGCCTGACTGGAGTGAATAGAGAAGATTGCGGCTCTCCAAGTAGTTAAGGAGATGTTTGTGCACATGCCTCTCTAGTGGCTTTGAAAGAGCGGAGAGAAGGGAAATTGGTCTAAAATTGTTTACATCAGTTACATCCTTTGATTTGGGCAATGGTATGACTTTAGCGTGTTTGAACGCAGATGGGAAAGTGTGGCTGCGAATGCAAAGATTATAAATATAAGTTAGGGAATCAACAATGTAAGGTAGGGAAAGCTTGAGCAACTTTGGGCTTATGTTATCGGGTCCTGATGACTTTTTACTTCGCATTGAGCTGATCATATTCCCCACTTCGTGTACCGCCAAAGGCGGAATCACAAATGGTTCAGTGCCCACTGTTTTTGTTTCACAAAATGCCTGCAAGGCATCAGGACAAGTATACTGACTACTATCACCACAAGAGTTAGCGAGAGACTCAGCGACTGAGAGGAAATGATTGTTAAAGGTGTTTGCATTGAGATTAGGTGGAATATTGGGTGACTGTTTATTGTTTCCTCTAGTAACGACTGATAAGGCTCGCCAGAGTGATGCTGTGTCTTTGTCATTTTTAATCATTTGTTCACAGAGATCTCTCTGAGCCCGCCTGACCATAGTCTTTACGCGGTTTCTCTGTTGCTTATATTCGCTGAAGCGTTTCTGTGCTCGCAGCTTGTCCCGGAGTGCCATTGCTTGAACTATTTCCTGAGTTAACCAAGGGGGCATAGTATGATGTTTAACCCGTTTTTGTCGGAGTGGTGCGTGCTTATTTAGGACAGAATTAAACAGCTCGTACCAAAGAGTCAAGGCAGCGTCCGGGTCGCTTTCATTGAATACGTCGTTAAAAGGTGTGTGAAACAGATCTAAGAGGAACGCAGCCTCATTGAAATGTTTTAAACACCTGTAGTTAATAGTTGTGTGGCCATGTTTAGTTTTGGCTGGAATTTTAAACCGCCAGGAGCAGACAACTGGGTAGTGGTCGCTTATACTGAAGGTAGGAACACAGACATCTGATACCAAGTGGGGACGGTTTGTATAGATATGATCAATGAGTGTTGAGGAGGACGGTGTTATTCTGGTAGGAGTTGTTACAAGTTGCTGAAGGCCGACCAGTGAGCTAGTGCATTCCCAGGCAGGATTTGATTTTAGAAGATTGATGTTAAAGTCTCCCAAGAGAAGGACGTCACTATTGGGTAAGCCAATATTTTCGACAGCGTACAAAAAATCGTCGTACCACTCAAAGGTAGAACTAGGGTTACGATAAACAAATCCAAGGAACAAAGGCCGAGTCTTGGTGTCCCTAACTTCAAGCCACAGGCATTCAACTTTGGGGATTTCAAGGTCCTTGCGCCGGCGGACTAAGTGCTGTATGGAGTTGTGAACATACACTGCAATGCCCGTTTTACCAGGGGCGTTGGGGTCGCGACGAAGAACAGAAAAATTTGGAATACTTATCGCATCATCACTAATGGAATCTCTAAGACGTGTCTCACTTAGACCAAACAGGTGGAATGGCTCAGAGTTGTTAAGGTAAGCACAAAGGTCGTTTACCTTGTTGGATAAATGATATACGTTAAGGTGTCCAATCCTTAACTGAGTTTGTCGTCGAACACTTGACATAATTATTTACTATGTTAATGTGCAATCGATATGCAGGTACTGTTTACAGTTTAAAGACGCTCGTGTTGAGTGGATAGGCGTAAGCAAAACGAATTAAAAACAAACAATATCAGCAGTTTAGACTATTCAGGGCTATGCCGGTCACAGGCTCGGGTTGCACTAATAGACCAAACAGAGAAAGGGAAAGCAAATAAAACAAGAAAGCACAAAATTAGGTAGATGATTGAAGCAAATCAGACAAATCACACGAGGAATCTTTCAGCTGAGCAAAAAGGATTCTGGGTCAGTTCGTAGATCCGTCAAGCAGTGAGGGTTTGTAGAGGTATGTTTTGCCTGACGAAATCACTGGTCACTTACTTAAAGGGATAACGTAGACCACAAAATACTTACTTAAAGGGATAACGTAGACCACAAAATACCACAAAGAATATAAAAGAATGACGAAGTCAGTAAAGGTTAATACGCGCACCAGTGTCTATAGCACTCAGCCGTGCGTATATCTGCAGTTCGCGCTTGAAAAGGTCACTCCACACTGACAAGTTACCAAAAGCGAAATAAGCACAGTTAGTAATCTAAGCAACTAATGCACGGGATGTAATGCACGGGATGTAATCCACGCTTAGTACAACAATCACTGCCGACAGAGCGGATGTTCAGAACAACTTAAACTCGATCTCACACGGGGTATGTGATACAAGAACGACTGAGCACACACAGAACAGTGTATACCAGCCGTGATTGTATGGACACAACATATAATCGGATGAGGAGCACAGAGAGTAATCCAAATACAGAGGGTAATCCAATGTAGAACACAGAGCGTAATCCACTGTAGAACACAGAGGGTAATCCAATGTAGAACGCAGAGGGTAATCCAATGTAGAACACAGAGGGTAATCCAATAATTATAGAATACAGAGGGTAATCCAGTGCAGAGCACAATGTAGACACGCGCTACACTTAACACCGTGATATATCATCAGTCACACACCTAGTATAGATGACATGCACCTGGAAACGAGGCCCACTGATGTGACGGTACAATTGAAGGACCTGGATGAAGCATTCCTGTGGAAGTGAAGGGGTGCGTGAAACCATGTGGATGCCGGAACACAGGAAGAGTGTTGTAGTCGCTCCAGGAAGATGGTTGGCAGAAGCTGGCGGAAAACTGAGGGGTCGCCTGCATGTGTTGTATGGAAGGTGATAATGGTGGAGGACAGAGCTGCTGTTGATGGCGAGTGTGATGTTGCTGTTGTCGGTGGAGCTGGTGATGCTGAAAAGGCTGGTCGCCCTGTGGAAGCGGCTGCTGCAGCTCTGAGGATGATTGGGAGTTTGCCTGACCATGAGCTGAACAATCAGGTGTTCCACGGGTGACTGGTTGGTGCCCAACAGTATCAACAGAGTACATCTCCCTGCCCGATGGTTGTTGGGAGATATTGTCAGTGCCTGAGTGTCGTGGTGTAGGGGCGCTGGAGCTGTTGACTGGCTGGCCCGCACGTTTGATGTTACTGGCAAGGCGAGTCATGCCTTTGAAACTCGGGTGGATGGCATCACGCTTGTCCTGGCGATACAGTGCAAGACGGGGAGCACCACTAGGTGCTGTGAACGTGGGCGTGTTGTCTATAAACAGCACGTTTCTCCGTTCGCACATTAGCTGAAGACAGTCATTAGACGGCACAATGACGTGATTCAGTTCGTGCCTTCCTTTGGCAGGAAGAATACTGGAGGCTTGTAGTCGCGCATGACTGAATACCTGCCGAAGATATTGAAGCTCTGTGAGCCTTTCATCCGTGTTGAGAGTGGGGTCGGGAAGGCTAAACGCGTCGGTACAGGGACATTTACTGTTGAAGATGGACTTTCCCCACAACCATCCCAAATAGTTGGCGCGGAATTTATATGTGGTCGGATATAGCATTAAAAATAGGTTGCGTGTCTGTTAATCAACGACTGGTTTTATCTTGGCCATTTTGGGGAATCGTCCCCTATTACGCGAGCAAGCAGTGATTACTAACATGCTCTATTTGCGCAGTCAGAACTAAGATGAGTCGTAATGGTTGAAGTTCGCGATTCTGACGTGTTGTTATGAGCATGCTCTTTGTTTTGGAGGAATTGACTATTATATTATTGCTTTCGCACCACTGCGACATGTCATTAAGATTCTGCTGCAGACTACTAGCGTAGTTCCCGATGGAGAGTCATTGGCAAACAATTAAGCAGCAGGTGACCCTGGAATCAGTAATATATCGAGGCAAATCGTTAATAAACATACAAAATAACAATGGGCCTAGTACAGATCCCTGAGGAACACCACATGTCATAACTCCTTCAGGGGAATGTGTACCATTTACATATACAGTCTTGGTTCTGTCACTCAGATATGAATCCAAGAAAGGAAGAGGAGCCGGGCTGTTATTGATTAGATATACGTCAAGCTGCTTTTATGGTTATGAGGTCGAAAGCTTTCTTTGAGTCAAGAAATACAGCACCAGACCTATTACTTTTATCAATTTCACATAACCAGGTGTTTATCATACAAGCAAGAGCCGTATGACAGGAAAGTTTCACGCAGTAGTGATCTGTCCTCTAGGAATTCTAGAAGTTGTTTGTGAACATGTTTTTCAAGGGGTTTTGGTCGTACTGAAAGAGGAGATGGGGCGGTAATTATTTGGGTCAGATGTATCCTTCGTTTTCGGAGGTGAAATAATTTTTAACGTTTTTAAAATGCTGTAGGGAAGGCACAATTTTCGATACACAAATTATACAGGTATATTTAGGAATCGATTGCATATGGTTCGGAAAGGAGAAAGATAACCATTAAGTGCCATCAAGACCAGACGACGATTTCTTGTTAAGACTAAAGATGCACCTGCCAACTTCGTGCACAACTGTGTGAGAGATAGTGAAAACGTTATTTTTGGACAGCCTTTGGAATGACGTCAATTCCGTCGGAGGCAGTGACGTACGTTATATTTACAGAATCTAAAATATAGTACAGGTATCGAATGGCCTAAAGTGAGTTTTATTCTATTCATTTTCTGCGTGACACACATGTCCCAGCATAAGTAAACTCTTCGGTTTTCAAGGTTTAAATCTTAACCAAGCTCGAAGTCTGTCCTGAGCGTAGGAACAGGCTTTAGTTTCCTCGTCTGTAACGACGACGTGTCGAGCACTTGGAGCTACGACTAAACATAGAGCTACTCTCCACTTAACATGTTGTGGACCGTGCATCTCGTTCTTACAGCTGAAAATGTCACCCATACTAACCGCTCTGATAAATCTTTCACTATATATCTCAACACTTTGCACATGCACCAATTCAGGTGCAGTGAAAGACTCGCCGACACAGGTGGTTAGAGGAGCACATGACATTTGGGCGGTCGTTTACTATGCTCTGTTCCAAGGCACGCTACAAAAGTAAAACTTAGACAAACATTTGACCCTAAAATAAAATTTCAAAAAATCATTCGTGCCGAGACAAGCAGGTCGGGCAAAAAATAACGACCGACCGACCAAGGATAAAACGCAATTTCAGATCCAGGGACTGGCAAAGCTCATTTCTCCCCATTCCCGTACGAAGTCGAACAGCCTCACGTCGTGACGTCAATCCGACGCGCTACCTATTAGACCACCACTCACCCCTTTTATACACTTTGTAGGTACATCCATTATTCAAGGGTGATTTAATGAGTACATTGTTAAACCACGCGTTGTGAATTAGGAGTTTTAAACCATGTTAGGCAGCTCGATGCCTGTATCATAATTATTTCATTTTCCAGCTCTCAGTGAAGGGGAGAACAAGATACAAAGCAAAGAATTCAAATCTCTATCATTGTGCACCGCGCCTTAGTATCGCTCTGCACTCCACTACAATCTATAATGACACTGCACATAGCAGAAGCAGGTCAGGTGGTGTGTCATGTGAGATAATATCCTTTTTTTTTTTTTTTTAGGCCCATAGCAACTGTGTTCGACCATTTAGAGACTGGCGTTCTGTAGCTGCTGCCTTCCACACATAATCGTCGGCTTGCGTGCTTATGTGACTTGTCGACAGGTAAGTATACTTTTTTGTGTACTGTACATCACCTATATATTTACACTGACTCTAGTGCGTAGCATCAAACTTACGTAGTCGTGACAAATATCAGTCACACGAGAAAGGTCTGACTGCGGAGCTGACGGAAACATTGCACCGGGAAATGATCTTCTATTGTTCACATGCAATGCACACGCTGAATCAGTTCCGTAAATGCACTCTATTCTTTCCTGTTTCACGTCAACCGTCGCTGAGACTGTTCTCACTGTGCGGCGATGTTGGAGAATTACAATTGTACTGATACTCTCACTAGAAATGAAACGTTGCAACTTGTTACCGAAATTTGCTGGCAGTGAAATTTCCGCGGTAGGTTTCAGTTTTAACATGGAAAACCAGATTTGGATAAGGAGGTGGGATGAAAGGGGCGGGGGGGGGAGGAGGAGGGATGTGTGTGTGTGTGTGTGGCGAGGGGGGGGGGGGGGGGGAGAAGTGAGAAACGGTGGAAAAGTCGGGGTGAGAGTGGTAAACCCTGGTGTGTGTGTGTGTGTGTGTAGGGAGGGGGGGGGGGGGGCTCACTGCACAATCAGTAAACGCCATAGATAATAAAAGTACACGATTACAAACGTCAACTGAACAATGAGAATTGGGCTTTAAGGCTGGTCCGCATCAGTTGCTTTTGGGGAGGGGTCTTCACCAACCGATAAAATGGACAAGGACGGGTGGGGCGAGGGGGATGGGGGATGGGCGAAGGACGGCCTCGAAGCCTAATCACTTCATTTCTTTTTATGTTGTTTCCATAGTAATGGAAACAACATCATAGGACGGGCTAAAATTTCCACGTTCATAGGCAAGCATCTGTGGTACAAACGCACGTCACTGCCGATCTCCCGCAGAGACGATTTTGCAAGTGTAACTCTGACAATGACGTAAGAAAACATGCGTCATCGATGCTGACGCGTATGATGTTCCGAACGCACTTCTCCTCCTCAGTGAGTGCCGTCTGTGCGGATGTGTGTGCGTGTGTGCGTGTGTGAATTGTGTCCGGGCCCGTTTCTTCAAAGATACTTAACCGAATGGCTTCAAATTTGGGGTATCCAAATTTATCAAAATGTTACATTAGACGATTCAAGCGTGTGATGATTGCTGAAGTGATTTGGGAGTTATCGCCCTTTTGAGACAAGTTGGTTGTCTTTCGTGTACAGGCGTAATATTTATTTAAATCACTCAATTTTTTGGCAGTAGATAGCTTGAATACGGACTCTGAATTGACTCACTACTAGAAAATGGTCGCTCTTATAGTTTTCATGTAAACCGAGCCTGAGTTGACATTGCATGTGAACCCAGTTCAGATGCCTATTTCTCCGAAAATACTGAACCGATCGATTTCAAATTTGGGGTTTCTGAATGAATCAAGATTGTTGAATAGAAGGCCCGATCCAGGTACGATTGCACACATGATTTGCGAGGTATCGCCCTTCTGGCGTTTAAAGGCGTAATATTTACCTAAACCACTCCATTTTTGGGACATAGATAGCATGAATACGGACTCTCAACTGAGTGAATTTTGGAGGTTGTCGCTTTTGTACTTTTGGCGTAAACCGTACCTGATGAAAGTGCTGGTGAACACACTTTAGATCTCAAAATCGCTCCTACTATACATAGATAATGAGCCTGGGGTGCCATAAAAAATATACAAAAAAATTAGAAAAATTCACTGCAGCCGTTGTCGTCAGTTGACTCGAAAATTTGTACTCGAAGCACATTTCCTTTACACAAGCCACACGCCTCACAAACATCGCAGAAAAGGCACACGCGCACTGACGCAAAACTGTATCAGCGTCAGTTTGCCGACGTCATGTTTGATTGACGTGGGGGTGTGTCGTCACTTTTCGGAAGTTCTCTATTTGTAGACGGGGAAAGCGGGAGTTTCATTGATGTAGTGAGCTTTGTTTTTCCCACTGACTCTCACTCAATAGCATAGTAGAGTGAGAGAACACCACATAGGTCTCAATGGAGCACATGCACAAACGCGGCTCGCGCAAGTCTGCGTGCGTGCGTGCGTGCGCGCGCGCGTATGTCTGTGTGTGTCTGTGTGCGCGCGCGCGCAGCAGACATAACACATAGTGAAAAAACGTTCGCCGCGCAGACTTGTCTGTTAAACACATTGAGCCGGTATAAATTCGATCTTTACACTGCGCAGCAGCAACACTTCAATTTTCATGGGGCTGCTTTCATTGCAAGAATTGTATCCGAGTCAAAGTTATTACGTCAAATGTATTATGCGTCATCCCAATGAGGAAAACGTCATAGATTTCAAAGAAAACAACTTGACGTCTCTCTTCCAAAACCAAGATTGGTCTGACAAGCCCGGTCAGTTGTTTCCATTGAGAGAGAGAGAGAGAGAGAGAGAGAGAGTGTGTGTGTGTGTGTGTGTGTGTGTGTGTGTGTCCTCCCGTATACATGGCATTACAAAAGAACGACCGTGACGACAGCATGTCATTGAATGGAAACAACATATTGGGCTGGTGGCCATCTTGTTTAACTTTAGGGGACGATTAAGGGAAGGTCTTTTGGGGTGTAGGAGGGGGATAAATTTTGTTGTTGTTGTTGTTGATATTTTTGCTCGTCCTACCCCAAAGGGTTAGCATCAACTTTCATTTGCAGCGGAGATGTAATGATAAATAAATATGTGTGTGTGTGTGTGTGTGTGTGTGTGTGTGTGTGTGTGTGTGTGTGTGTGCCTGCGTGCGTGCGTTCGTGTGTGTGTGTGTGTGTGTGTGTGTGTGTGTGTGTGTGAGAGAGAGAGAGAGAGAGAGAGAGAGAGATGGTAATGATATTCATAATGATGATGATGGTTTTTGTTACTAATCTTTGTTTAAAAAATGAGGGGCTTTGTTTACATGTCGACGTGAACTCAAGAAGTTTGATGTTTTGAAGTTTAATGTTTATTTTTATGAATAAACTACTTACTAGACCTCCAAAAGCGTATGTGTGTGTGTGTGTGTGTGTGTGTGTGTGTGTGTGTGTGTGTGTGTGTGTGTGTGTGTAAGAGAGAGAGAGAGAGAGAGAGAGTGGGGGGGGGGGGTGGCGAGGGAGATGAGGAGGAACGAAAATTTCCGTAACATAATGACAGTGTTCTCTTTACAAAAAAAAGGTAGGAAACAACTTAACAAACATCAACCAAAACATCACAGCGCAACACAATTTTCCTATCAGTATTAGTGTGTGTGTGTGTGTGTGTGTGTGTGTATTGCCAGAGTTACATCATCGACAAAACAAGAAAAAAAGAGCAAAGCCTGCAACATGAAAATTGCACACGACATTATTTTTTAGAACACGTTGTTGCTTTGCATGCCTCGGACACATAGGTTGTCACCCAAACCTGTAATACACACAAAAATCCAAACTTTAAGCAAACGTTTGCTGCAGAATAATTGCTTATGTTACAACAGTAAGTCGTTTGGTCACGCAAAACATAAACACAAAACAATACAAAAACACTTGGATTATTTCTATAAGCAGCACGCAAATAATATTCAAGCATTTTGACATTTGTCTTATACACAACACTGCATGAAGAAATCAAACAACATAGTTTCCAATGAATCGGACAGTTGCTTCATGTCCAGTACACATAAAACACTTGACAGTAGTGTAAAGAGAATCCAACAACCTGTCTACAATGATTCTGACAGTTACGTCCCTTCATAACATCGAAACAGGAAATTGTTCACCTTTGTATTTTTTACACACCTGCTGTGACCTGAATGACGACACACGTCACATTGGAAAAGTGGAGAGCGGGCTAAATACACCATAAAGATCTTGACGATCATGTTTTGCCACTAGTCCACTACAGTGCCTGCTCATAGTGTTGGCTCAGATTACGCACTCTGTCGTTATATCTGGTAAGTGTTGATTTCCTTTCAGGCTATTCCATTCGATTTGATCAGTTGCTCTTTGACCTTCTGTTATGAAAGAGAGGGGAGCCGGGGTGGTCGAATGGTAGAGCGTTGGACTTCTAATGCTCGGGTCGTGAGTTCGATCCCGTCTGGGGCCAAATATTTGTGCTGGCTTTTTCATCGTTTCCCCGTCTTTGGTATCACCCGGTGTGGTGGTAAAGGACGTTAAATCCCCAAGCACCCACCCACCCAACCCTGTTATGAAAGAGATTATCAGTGACTCACTGTGGTGTTTCTGTGGGTTTAGGTGCGTTACTGGTTAGGATCTCAAGGCCAGCTATCAGTAGACTCAGTACGGGGTGTGTGTGGCACAAGGATATTCCTTGACCTAAATCTGTGTGCGAGTCATCTACTTCAGACTGAGAGAGGGGTTAACAATTACTGCCCCACTCTATACCCGCTGCGTGTATAATATAAGTGTGTGTGTATTGGGAGCTGGAGGGGTAGTTCATAACTAGAGCCTTAACCCGAGCAAGTAGGATTATGTTCGGGCTGTGAGTAAAAATGGATTTGTGACAATAAAGCGGACCTTTTTTTATTATTATTTTTTACAATTTTGTAGGTTTGCTGGGATAGGAAAGCCCGATGAGCAACCCGGCAGCCATGAAAAACCGGTATCACAAGCTCGACCTTGGCTCGAACCCACGCTTCATCGCCATGACACTGGTGACGGCCGTTCAGTAGCGCAGCGGCTAAATCCGACCCGCTCCCTATTAGACCACCGCTAATCCCAGTGCAGTGTAACCTGTTGGAAGTGTCTTTTTTTTTAATGGCGGCGGATATAATATATGTCGTTCAGCTGTCCCATCAGCTTATTGGTCACCCCTGCACAGCAAACTGAACCACAGCAAAGACACTGATGTGAATAACATATGAATAACAACGCGGCTCTCAGCAAAGGTTTCAGTGCGCCGAGTCTGACCGGCCAGTTGGGCGTGCAACAAATCGATTTACGTAAACTATCACTGTAAAAAACTATGGCATAAAGTGAGAGCCCTTCTAGGCGAATTACGCAAACAGAAAGTAAATACAAAGAAAGGACTGGTTTACGCAGCTCATGCACTCAAGGCCTAAAGAAATAAACTAGCGAAAATAGCGTTACTGACTGTATACGTGAAAACATGTAAAATCACTGAAACACCAAAACTGCATAAAATTGCGTTAAATACCAAACGTGAGGAAACCACAAGAGAAATGGGGCACACGTTTAGTCCGGTCTGGTTGGCATTCAAAAGAAAAGCACTAAAATAATTTCACAATTTCCAGGGTGAATTTGGTCGGCCCGGGGGAGAGGGGGGGGGGGGTCCAGGAAAGCGCTCTGGGAAACTGGGCTCTTTTATACGCTGGAAACTGGCGGGGCTGGCTCGCTGGACAGCATTGAACTGACCAGCGGACGCGCACGTGAGGGGAAGGGAGATAAAAAAACAAACAAACAACGTGACCAGTAACTCTCTACACCAAACAGGGACTAAATAGAAAATAATAATAAACTGATGCTAAAAACTGAACGACAGCAAAATTCCTAAGTCTAACTACAAATACCGGTATCAAATTAAAATAAGAACTAAATTCGCTACATATTCAGTGTGCCCATGAAGCGGGCAGTAGGCATTGTCCTCTATATTATTTCGTCAACCAGAAAATTGTCTTCTTGCTTGCTTAGTGTGGTTTTGCTGACCAGTGTGGTAAAACCACCCTCAGACGCCAGCATGACATTTACAACAAGAAACTGACAGATAAAGCAGAGATCAGAAATACAATTCATACAATTTTTTTTTTATCAGAAACTGCATAAACATGTTGTAGCTCTACACAGAACAAGCACAGCGACATGTACATCGGCTCCAGTCGGTGCTTCCAAACGTCACAAAGCTACTGAGAAATTACCCGAACAACAGAATTGCAAAATGTTCATCTTGAACACATAAGGGGCAAGGAGGGGCGTGGGGGGGGGGGCGGCTAGTAACATTGTATGAATATTTCGACAAAAGAATCGCACCTTGTTCAGTTATAAAATATCAAGACTGACTTGTATCTCGTTGGATGACAATTACAGGTGGGGGGGGTGGGTGGGTGTTTGGGAGTTTAACGTCCTTTTCCAACACGTAAGGGTGATATCAAAGACGGGGCAACGAGAAAAAGGGCCAGGACAAATATTTGGCCCCAGCCGGCGGGATTCGAACTCACGACCCGAGCATTGAGAGTCCAACGCTCTACCATTCGGCCACCCCGGCTCCCCCGATGACAATTACAAATGTTAAAAATCAATGAAGTTTGAAAATAAAGACATGGAGTTGAGTACACGTGCAACAGCAGTTCACTCTTGAACGTCCACGGAAACACCGCAAGTTTGCTTGTTACAGCTTCCACTTGAAGCCACTTGCGCGGCGTTAAGCCCTAACTAACTAACTAACTAACTAACTAACTAACTAACTAACTAACTAACTAACTAACTAACACACACTTGAAGCCACGTTCACGTTACTTTGACGCAGTGTGCGGAGGTCTCGAGTCCAGCGGGGAAAGCCCACGCCGTTCGCAATATTTAGTGGCTTGAAGTGGCTGTGGTGTTCAGTGGCTTGTGCAATTCGACAAGTCTTATCATATAGCGGGCAGGGGATGGTCGGGCTCCGACTCTCAAGAGGTAATTAAAGGGAAATCACTTTCATTTGCATACATCTATACATAATTCCAAATGTCCATTTCATGGTTGAGCCGGGGTGGTCGAATGGTAGAGCGTTGGACTTCTAATGCTCGGGTTGTGAGTTCGATCCCGGCTGGAGCCAAATATTTGTGCTGGCTTTTTCATCGTTGCCCCGTCTTTGATATCACCCTATGTGGTGGAAAAGGACGTTAAACCCCCAAGCACCCACCCACCCACCCATTTCATGGATTCATATCTGCGTCGGAGATCGGCCATAAACCGATTCAGTTTTGAAACGTCTGACTACTCTCTCTCTCTCAAGGCGGACATAAAATTATACCGATCATTTCTGTACCACAGTGCACAATATTCAGGACACATGTCCTTTTCTTTTACAGTCAGCCTGGACATTTGTTCTGTTACTGTTCCAACGGATATGAAACCCTGACAATTTATATACAGAATATCGATTGTCATCACTGTGATGTGTGAAAGTAATATGACATCACTGCAGTTTTCAGCACAATGATTTTCTTAGTCCAATTTCCTGAAATGTAAGTACACCGTTTCGGTTTGCTGTTTCGTTATCGTTTATGGCATTCTTCAAAGGATGTGATTCACCAATGCCGGAAAATACTAAGCGGAAATATGTTGGCCAACATGATAAGCATGAACATGCAGTTGTGAAACCGGATTTAGAGGACTTTATTCTGGGACAGTAGAATTTACGCCTCCAGTAAACATTTTGTTGTAGGCAAAACAAATTGAAAGTTTTACTATATATCTATGTACATTGTGAAACACAACAGGACTGCTGTCAGCACGACTGCCAATATAACATACCAGGCGAGAACTGTATTTAGAAAATGGAGAAGAAATCCGTGGCAATTTGTGTCTTTAGTTTGTGTTTTGATACAGATGGAGTTTCTTCCTCGCATCTCCTGGCTTTGCAGGAGTCAGGTATCCGTCGGAATCAGTCTGTGCTGTTGTACACGCTCTAGCTCCTGAAACCGATTTCAGATACAAATTTCAACTAATCAACTCTCTGTCGAATAATCATTGTTTGTCATACAGGTATATAACGAGACATTGATCATATTTAACTTGATAGTCTCTCTCTCTCTCTCTCTGTACTGTGATCTGACCCATCAGTCTTTTTGGATGTTCTCTCTCTCTCTCCCTCTCTCTGGGAGCTGGGATAGCCGAATGGACTTTCAAGGCTCGGTTCGTGAGTTCGAATCCCGGCTGGGGCCAAATACTTGTGCTGGCCTTTTCCTCGTTGCCCCGTCTTTCATATCACCCTTACGCGCGGAAAAAGGACGTTAATTTCCCAAACAACCACCAACCAACCAACCAACTCTCTCTCTCTCTCTCTCTCTCTCTCTCTCTCTCTCTCTCTCTCTCTCTCTCTCTCTCTCTCTCTCTCTCTCGGCGTGGCTAAAACAAACGCATGTACAGATCACTGTAGGTTTCAAAGAAACAGTTCTGACCTTCTCCTTCTGCCCAGCGGCTGTTGTGGTACATAGGGATGACATTCCGTGCTCCGTCTGTATTGGTGACTACAGCACGGGAAGGAACTGGTGTCATGTAGCCATCAGCATCAAGTTGGGGAGCACGATGTGGAGTGGCTGGTGTTGTCATGAAACAGTGCACGTAATATATAGATGTGAGTGACTGGTGCTCTCTCTCTCTCTCTCTCTCTCTCTCTCTCTCTCTCTCTCTCTCTCTCTCACACACACACACACACACACACACACACACACACACACACACACACACACACACACACACACACACACCTGAGTTACCTGAGCTTGCTGAGAGTTCATCTTCATTGATTTCCCAGTACAGATCGTAATCTGGTATATCCTGAGGAGCCTGGTTGTCCCCAACATGGAAGGTTTTAACTTCTGGATTTTGTTGGATGTCGATGTTTGTTTTCTCTGGAAGTAACAAAGACTTAGCAAATAGCAAGCCACCAGGAGTAATTGGTTAAAGAAAAACAAATTCCTTTAAAATCAAATGCACAAAAGACATCTACAACAACGTTAGAAAAAAAAATCGAAATCACTGCCTTCAGCAATGCCCCTACCAACACAAACATACTCTTACTCCCACCCCCACCCAAACACGTACACACGCATACACTCTGTACAACAAGAGAGAGAGAGAGAGAGAGCATCCAAAAAGACTGATAATCCCAGTATATTCAGCTAATATATAACCCCTTGCTGATTTCACAACTGAATATGGGGTAGGAAACTACTAAACGTGAAAATTACCAAGACCCGAAAAAAAGTAAGTATTAATATATACATGTACATAACAAGAAAACATAACATTAGCCCAGCACCCCCGCGTTGAAACAAGCGTAAGAAAGTAAGAAATACTCTTCACGTGTACCTTTTTTGCATCTGATGATTGCAATGACAATGGCTGTCACGGCAAAAATGCCACAGCCTCCCAACACGACTATTATAATGTCTGTTGCTCCAAGCTGCGGAGACTGGTGTGTGGTTTCGAGGTCATCTTCGTCAGAAGGAACTTTCGACTCTTCTTCCGAAGACCCTAAAACATTTTGTTGCAATTAAGACAGCTGGAGAAAGATTACAATGTACATGTCGGAATCTGTCAAAGAACAAATTTATCCGCATTACTAGTACACAACAAAATAATAAATCAAACAAAGTAAAAAAAAAACAACAATTAAAACTAAAAACTAAAACAAAACAACAAAAAAACAAAACAAGAACCCCTCCCCCTCCCCCCCAAAAAAAAAAACCCAAACAAATAAAGAAACAAACAAACAACAAACAAAACAAAAAGAAAACAAAACAAAAAGCAACAACAACAAAACTGGAATTGAAATTAATGTGAAATTTTATATAGTAATATGCTAAACTTTTGTTTCAATCCTGCTACCGTATGCAGACTGTCCGCATACTTGCAAGAGCGTTACGTGATAAGTTGCAAGCACCTCATTACCATAATTGACATTTTCTGCTGAAGCCATACTACTACAACGCTGCCTACAATCTGTTAGCATACCTACAGCGGTGTTGGCAGTGATTTAGCACTGATAACACTTACGCTAAAAACACGCTTATTGGTTGCTGAAATTCTGCTTAGAGACTGCTGAATCAATGCTGTCATTTCTCCTTGGACGTTACAGTTCATAAGTATCTCTGGATATTGAGATTAACTCTACAAACCTTTAGTCACGTCGGGCTGAAGCGTTGAGGAAGGACCTTTCGACTGAGACCTTGCCAGAGAGGTCTGCCTTGATTCTGGCGTTGTGGTCGAACCCTTCGATAGTGACGTTCCCTCAGTGGTCTGTCTTGAAAAGGGGATGGTACCCATGTCAGGTTGTGGTGCTTTGGTTGAACCTGCATGAAGCATTGTCTTTTAGTGTGTTAATCGTAACAATGGAATCAACGTTACAGAGCAAAAAAATTAAATCGAATTCGATAAAACCAGAGCTTGTCATTGAGCTTAAGGGTGGGTGGGGTGGGTGTTTGGGAGTTTAACGTCCTTTTCCACCACATAAGCATTGAGCTTAATGTTATTGATGAAAGTGATGAACATGATAATGATGGCGATGGTGATGACGCTCAGAATAATAACAATTACAACGATTGCATCAATGAAAACGACAAATAAGCAGGGGAGCAAATACATGCGCACTACAAGAAGTTTTGGTAATGTGTAAAACTGTTAACTCTATAGGAAATCGCATGTTAGAAATTGTGCTTCGTCGTCAAAGAGTTAAACCCCGCAAACGACAAGAAGAGAAACACTTACTTAACACTTCGAAAATGACTTCAATGTCTCGCGGTGGTTCCGTGTATATCTGCCATATCCATAGACCACTGTCATTGTGTCGGACAGTCCTTCGAAATTCGAAGACACCTCCTTCCAAGCACCTGCATATTGACTCATCTGACGTTTTACAGGCTCCATTCGTATACCAGATAGAGCATACAGGTATTCTCCGACTGCTCATCATTTTTGAGACGTGAATGGCAAGGTTACTTGAAACATTACAAGCTGGGTTGGTTTTCAGTGGAACAGTCACATTATCGTTTTCAAATCTTGTCAACACGTACCTGCCATCATGTTTCGGCAAATCAAACAAAAAGTCACCTGAAATGCAGAAACAATTGTTTGTTAGTGTCGTTGTTGTTTTAATGATGTAATTATTTCGATATAGGGGTGGGGGATGTGTGTTTGGGAGTTAAACGTCCCTTTGCGGGTGATATCAAATACGGGACTATGAGAAAAAGGCCAACACAATTATCTGGCCGCCAGCTGGGATTCGAACACTACCCGATCACTGAAAGTCCTACGCTCTACCACTGGGCTATTCCGCCTCCCCACTTCAATATGGTAAATGTTTATATACAAATAACGTGAACGCCTTTATCTCGTCGCACGTCTTTGATATCACCCACATGTAGTGAAAAAGGACGTTGAACCCTCCAACATCCGCCCCACCCTCCTCAGATCCTTCTGGCTTATATCGATGTCTTCATCACAAGCCAACGTGAAACGTTTGTCATTATTCTAAATAGTCTTGATCAAACACTGTGAAATGTATCATTACCACAAGAGCTGAACAAACATTTCATTCATTATCTGCAACTGACTGGATGAAGCGTGTTAAAAGTTTGAGATATTGAGTATTGAGATACTTGCATGAGTTTGTAGAAGCTGCCTCACGTGTCACCCATATCAGTACGCACAGAAGAATGTTTGTCTTGCCTTTTTGAGGCATTCTCGGGCAGAGGTTTCTAGCAGGGTTCTACATCGATGCCGCTTAGTGACACACAAACTACAAGTGAATGAAGGAAGCTAACAAACAGATGGAGGCTTAATTTTCATGAACTTTGAAATTCTTCCGGGTTATCGTTCTCGTCGATCGCTATCGAGACAGTTAAATTATTTCCCGTTGGTAGAGATACTGCAGCTTATGATAGCCACAGACAAACAATAATCGAGTGCGTGGGTGGGTGTTTGGGGGTTTAATGTCCTTTTCCACCACATAGGGTGATATCAAAGACGGGGCAACGATGAAAAAGCCAGCACAAATATTTGGCCCCAGCCGGGATCGAACTCACGACCCGAGCATTAGAAGTCCAACGCTCTACCATTCGACCACCCCGGCTCCCCAACAATAATCGAAGACACAGATGCAACAACAACAACAACTTAGTGTGACTAACTGTGACTAACGAAATTAGTTCTATCGGTTTTTTTCATAGATCAAATCCTTTTCTCAAACGCATATCTGGCATTTTTGTAGGTTTGTTTATCTCGCACTATGAGTTTAGTACGGGCACCCAGCCATCTGTGTTATATCGAAACTATCTAGGTCAGTGACGAATAAGTAATAAAAGCACAGTTTTGTTTGTCGGGTTTGGCCTGTTTGCAGACAGGCGACACGCACAGAACAGAAGTAAACGACTGATTTCCGTGTATTAATCAAAATGCAGCGATCTGATTTTTTTTTCCCTTAGCCTGGCACACAATGGATCTGAAAACGCTGGTCAGCATGTGGGTTTTTCTTCTCAACTCTACAAGAACGAGTAAGATTGTTTTTTTTCAACAATACGTAATTATTTTGAGAATAAATTATTATTATATTACAAACAATTTGAGATTTAATTGTTAATTGTTAATTTAAATTTAATTTTTTCTCTGTGGACTTCAGCAAAAGTTAGTTTCTCGACACAAACAATTGATCCGTTATAAAATAAAGATTCTCTCTCTCTCTCTCTCTCTCTCTCTCTCTCTCTCACACACACACACACACACACACACACACACACACACACACACACACACACACACACACACTCGTGTGATTAAAGGACAACAGGATGATAATGGCATAGTAGCATACTCACACTTTCCTTGTCGTTTTGTTGTTGTTGTTGGTGGTGGTGGTGGTGGTGGTGGTGGTGGTGGTGGTGGTGTGTGTGTGTGTGTGTGTGTGTGTGTGTGTGTGTGTGTGTGTGTGTGTGTGTGTGTGTGTGTGTGTGTGTTTTCATGGCAGTTTCCACCAATGACACGAAATGTCCTGTATTTCGAGTCATGCTATACATTACAACTGGAGTTCCTACCGTCCAGGTTGCGAAACGAGATGTGAGGCTCCCGCAGTACACAGAGGTGACCCCGCTTATATCACCTGCTACTTCGACTTCAACATCAGTCAGACACCAAAAAACTTTGAACTTCAGAAGTACAACGACACCAATGACTATGAAGGTGCTTTTTTTTTTCTTGATAACATCCGATCCTGTGCTTCATTTTAATCCGTTGTCTTAAAACATAGGTTCAAGTTGTTTTTACGAGTTTACGCGTTTTTACCCCCCCCCCCCTCTCTCTCTCTCTCTCTCTCTATCTCTCACACACACACACACACACACACACACACACACACACACACACACACACACACACACACACACACACACACACACACACACAAACAGAAAGTCAGTGTAATACTTTTCTAGACTTAATCTGACAGATACTGATTTTAGAGCACACGACGGAAAATATATGTAGTTTGTTGAAAACTTACTCTTGAGCAGCCATGCCAAGAAACTGGCCCGACGGGGTGGGTGGGTGGATGTTTGGGGGTTTAACGTCCTTTTCCACCATATACGGGTGATATCAAAGACGGGACAACGATGAAAAAGCCAGCACAAATATTCGGCCCCAGCCGGGATCGAACTCACGACCCGAGCATGGAGAGTCCAACGTTCTACCATTCGGCCACCCCGGCTCCCCGAATAGGACGATGGGTGAATGGGTGGGTGTTTGGGGGTTTAACGGCCTTTTCCACCACACAGGGTGATATCAATGACGGGGCAACGATGAAAAAGCCAGCACAAATATTTGGCCCTAGCCGGGATCGAGTTCACGACCCGACCATTAGAGTGGGGTGGGTGGGTGGGTGTTTGGGGGTTTAACGTCCTTTTCCACCACACAGGGTGATATCAATGACGGGGCAACGATGAAAAAGCCAGCACAAATATTTGGCCCTAGCCGGGATCGAGTTCACGACCCGACCATTAGAGTGGGGTGGGTGGGTGGGTGTTTGGGGGTTTAACGTCCTTTTCCACCACATAGGGTGATATCAAAGACGGGGCAACGATGAAAAAGCCAGCACAAATATTTGGCCCCAGCCGGGATCGAACTCACCACCCGAGCGTTAGTAGTCCAACGCTCTATCATTCGACCAGAGTAGGACGATGAAATTGTGCAAGTATGGCGTAGTTGTACTACATATTTAACACCTTTGTAAGCTCCATGCAACTTGAAACTTTGACAGATTTGTGTTACCCGTTTCATTACCCGAAAATGAAAACAATATCTCAAAGTCACTAGATTTGACCTAGCATCAGTTTTTAAAACAATTTTCTCAAAGGGGACTCGGTGACTTTGGGAGCTCATCACATTTATTTATTAATTACAATTTTCTTGTATCTATATATTTATTTCGCTGTTGAATTCTAATTTTGTTTCTGAAGCAACTGTGAAGAGGTGCTACTTGTCGAATGGAAGCGAACCGTGGGATTGCCAGGGGAACAACACATACCGTTTTGTTTCAAACACCGTGGTGCTGAAAATCGACCAGGCAGAGAAAGAACACGTTGGGAAATATGTTTGTCAGCCGATAGATGAAGACTTTCGTCTGCATAACTCATGCAGATTCGAACTTAAAGGTACAGTCTCTCTCTCTCTCTCTCTCTCTCTCTCTCTCTCTCTCTCTCTCTCTCTCTCTCTTGTCTGAGTAAGTGCATGCCGACTGTTCGCTTGCTGTTTTATACATCTCTTTTCTGTTTTTAATTATTATTATTGACTTTTAAAAGAAAAATCTTGTGTGCACCTGAAATAAATAGATAATGTGTATGTGTGTACGTGCGTTTGCAACACCTGTTAGCTGTTTGTTTGTTTGTTGTTGTTTGTGCATTAATCTGTCTGTTTGTTTTTCTTGTTTTATTTCTTATTTTGTTAGTTATTTAATATTAGTTTTTAGCAACGGCAGGTATGAAAACTGACTACTTGACGTCAACTGCCTCTACCGTTGTAAAATAAAGTTTCATTGATTCTTTGATTCTCTCTCTCTCTCTCTCTCTCTCTCTCTCTCTCTCTGTTTCTGTCTGTCTGTCTGTGTGTCTGTCTGTCTCCCTGTTTGTTTGAAGCCCAGATTGCCCAAGACATAGGTTTAACAGTTATTGTGTACATGCCAAAGAAATATCGCTTCTGAGATAATAATGCTTGTGCAACTTGATCAGACATCAGCGCGGCGTTGATGTGTGTGGTGTGTGTGTGTGTGTGTGTGTGTGTGTGTGTGTGTGTGTGTGTGTGTGTGTGTGTGTGTGTGTGTGTGTGTGTGTTGTGTGTGTACGGATGTAATGATGGCTATCGCGGAGCGTTTTATTTTGAGATGACATGTGCAATCATAATTATGCTCCAGGGGTAGGTTTCACGATTGTTCATATGCACTTACCGAATTTTTAGAAGAGTTTTGCCCATTTTACAAAATCGGTCATGCTACGTATTTTTACGAAAAAACAAACAAACAACAACAAAAAAAAACAACAACAACAACAACAACAACAAAACCAAACAAACAAACAAAAAAAGTTTAAATTAATAATAATAATGATGATAATGAATTGCTTTTACATAGCGCAGTTTCCCAGCAGACGCTGGCTCAGAGCGCTCTACAGTTACACACACACACACACACACACACACACACACACACACACACACACACACACACACACACACACACACACACACACACAGAGAGAGAGAGAGAGAGAGAGAGAGAGAGAGAGAGAGAGAGAGAGAGAGAGAGAATGATTACCCGTGAACCAGAGACTGTCATTAACCTTTCTCGTTTACATAATCCAGTCAATCCTACTAAACATCCAAATTTATGTTGACTGCTATTTGCATACGTGTGCACGATATATGCTATTCTCTCTATAATAATCTGCATGTTATAATTTAGACATCTATTTTTTTTTCATTTCAGATGCTAATGACAACACAGTTGTCGTTGTCGCAGTGTCTGTGTGTGCAGGGATCGTAATGGTCGGTCTAACTGCAGTACTGATCTTTATATGTTGGTAAGTCCCTTTCTGCTTTTCTCTGATACCTAACATGCAGACGAAGAGACTGTCTGGGTGATCCTGTACCCAAAAACAGTTTCATTCCCGCCGATTTAGTGTAGCGAAGTTGTTTTATGGGGATGTACTTTATTTTGTTTAGACTTTGAATGAAGAGGAAATGTTTTCGTCATTATTTTATTTTTATTGTCATATCACAGTCACAAGAACATTACAATACAGCATATAACTATACAAAACAAGACACTGGTAAGTGTGTACTCCGTAATTATCACAATTAATGTTACATTATACAGGCCTGCATACTATACTATTATAGGCTGGGTTTCGGGGGTAGGGCCGTAGGCCGAAGGCCGCGGGCTAAACCTTTCTTCTCTGTCACCTCCCGAAAACTACACCTACGGTCCTACCCCCGAAAACCAGCCTATAATAGTTTTGTTTTCATTTCCATCGCTGAAAACTGAAGTTTAAAACCAATATATCGGAAGCAGTTAATAGCTTCTCCCTACAAGCTTTGTTTTCAGAAGTAAGTCTGTGAGGCGCCATTTGCACGAAGCAGACCTGAGGCCGAAGCTCGTTGTTGAACAGTACATTGTTTGTGCGTTTGGCACGTACGAAACTACTCTAAATGTGTCATCTTAGTTCATTAAACCTACCTTAATGATTAACCTTAGTTCTCAAAGCCGAGATTTTTCGTAAAGTTGAGTTGTAAAACCAAGTTTCAGCTTTCGTGCACAGCTTCAAAACGGTTTGGTGCAAACGTTGCTCCATGTGAAATCGGGGAATGCTCTCTTCCCGCTTGAAAATTTCCCTTGGCGTCTTTGGTATAGATATGTACGGGAAATGTTTGTTTCGTTGTCTGGGCAGCTTGTCGTGTTCATCTGCGAAACGTTTGCGCCGTTCCAATGCGTTCTCTTATCATCTGCTTGCTCCAGAGTTTTACCAGTATCGCTATGCTGACACAGCTACCGGCCGCTGCAGAAATGATCACAGTAGCAGACGACTTCCCGTTTGGCGAATCTTTTGTTGGATTCGCGAGGTCTGTGTCCACAAATCGGCAAAACATCGGTCTGTATAGGCGCATGTTGATATTTAGTGATAGTCATAAAATGATTTCAAATCAGTTACGTACCGTTTGCACGTAATCTTCGGCTGTGCTATATCCGAAACGATTTCACGGCTTCGCAGCAAGGAAACAGTAGACGAAAGTCAAGCGCTCATCGGACCGCACCTGATTGGCTGGTTTGCCGCAATGTCAAGGGCAGTGGAATATTTGAAGCTTGGTAGGCTTTAGATAGGGACTCGGGCATTGTTTACGTGGGTATCACCTTTTGTCTACCAGTGTCTCAACGACCTTTCCCTTGGAGGTACATCAAGGGATATCCCACGGCTCTCCGCCAACCGCTGTAGGAGAACTAAAATGAAATGAAAACAATATCAAGTTCTCCTACAGGGAATGGTCGAGAGCCATGTGGTAGCTCTCGATGTACCTCCAAGGGAAAGGTCGTTGATCTACGGCCCTACCCCCGAAACCGAGCCTATAATAGTATATTGTACTACTAGTAGGCCTACTATGTTATTTAGCACGTACGACAGTCAGCCGCCGTTTTTGGTCATTATTATTTATTTATTATATGAGCATACTTCCTTTTATTCAAATTTAAACACTCTTATTCTGCTTGCAGGCGCAAGAGAAGGGTCGTTAGAAGAGAAGTGTTGCAGCGTCTTCTGCACCAAAGTAAGTCCAACATTTTACAGAAATGACATTCTGGATGAATCAAAATGATGTTAGACTTGCCATTAGACTGCTAAGAAGATGCCTATCGAACAATACCGTATACAAATGTTTACAACTCTCTCTCTCTCTCTCTCACACACACACACACACACACACACACACACACACACACACACACACACACACACACGTTCTCTTTCTAACCCCCCCCCCCCCCCCCTTACATGAATGCCATAATTATGAAGGCAGCTGAAAATCATCTCGCTGATTCAAAACACAGTCGATACCTACCGGTACCCTCTCGCAGAGTGACGTCTTTTTACTGAATTGAAAAAAAAGTTAGACATAGAATGCGAGAGGAACCTTACTGGAGAGACTAAGCTTGCTATGTTCTCTTTGTGTCTTTGGAGGAGGGGGAAGGGGGAGGGGTCGCTGTTTGTTTCTGGCCACCAGTTCGATCAGAGTATTCATATTATCCACTAGATCATGGCAGAACGAGCGGAGTTCTCCTATAATGGACGACTGAAAGAAGCTACTCGTTCAAAGATTACTGAATAATGAACGGCACTGTAATCGGTTACAGCTAACACAGAAATCAGCAGCACCGAGACATTACCCTATGACCACGACACCTTTGATAAGGCGCTGAATATGCTGCGGGAGGAAGGTGCGGTGATCATCGTGGGACCTGAGAAATGTGGAAAGACAACTATTGGCCGAGCTCTTCAGCGTTTCTTCCGAGATAAACGGTACACTCCTCTTGATCTGGTTCGACCCAACAGCTGGAACCATTGCAAACGTATTGCTGAAAAACTGGTTGTCTTGTTGGATGAAATATTTAGACCTGATGAAACCGTGGAAGACATGGCGTCCTGGTCATCAGTGTTCAAATTCATGAAACAACGTCGTTGTTTGATCATTGTCATTATTAAAGCAAACACGAGGCGCAGTGTACAACACAATTTGCCCAGTTTCATGGAAGATTTCCCAAAGGTCTTCGCTGCTAATGACGGTCTCAGAAACGAACTTTTCCGAGTTTGCCTTACAGGCGATTTGAAATGTTTACAGGGCCTTCTCCATCATGGTGTCAATGTAAATGCTGTAAACGACAAAGGGAAAACTCCTCTTCATATCGCCGTTTATCGCACAACTGCTACCAATCTTCCAGGTGAAGAAAGGAAAAGGGTCTCTGTTCAAGGCGAGAGCCATGGTCAGACGGCAGCTAAAACCGGCGCATGCGCCAGGCGAGAAGGAGGGCAGCATCTTCTCGTGGCACAAGGTGATGAGTTTATCGCTCTTCTTCTTGCCGCTGGGGCAAACCCTGACGCGGTAGATGACAAAGGTCGCACACCTTTACACGTCGCATGTCACGAGGGTAACTGTACAGCAGTGGTGTCCTTACTCAACGCAGGACCAAACACCGATGCAAGGGATCAAGATGGCCGTACAGCACTTCATCTGGCTTGTCAAGTCGGGGATGCAATCACTATCAAACGTCTTCCCTCTAACGCAACGAATACCACGCAGTGGAGTCCACTTCGCTGGTCGAGTGGTAACGATAAAGCTGTCGATCTGCTCCTGAAGGCCGGTGCCAACATCGAAGCAAAAGATGGGAGAGGTATCAGAGCACTTCATTTGGCTTCCAGGGGCGGCAACGAGAAGATTATTCAGATTCTCCTCAAATATGGCGCCGATGTCAGCGCAACGACACAGGACGGACAAACACCGTCCGATATTGCAACCCGCTACGACCACCAGAAAGTTGCCGAATGGCTAAAACAAGCGGAAGGAAAACTTAGACGTAGCAAGCCGAGCTTCTCCTCTGCCGAGCCCCGCCCAGCCCATGTATAGTTTACTAGCCGATGTAGCCGGCTTTGCCCGAGCTGATGATCTGTGGTGGAATGCTTTTTCCAGTGTCATTTTACTCTCTGTGTGTTTTTGTCTTGTCCTCTGTACACTTGTGGTTTCCTATATTCAGGTTATAAGGTTTGGTATTCAGAGCATTCACCTTCGTTCGTGTTGTTGTTGTTGTTGTCGTTCGTCTCTTGGTCACACTGGAAGTTCGGTTCTGAGCATGAAGTCTGTTGTCCTCTCCAGCTCCCGCTGAGGGCCGTACATTTTGGTGTGTAGAAGCGTTTCCGAGGGCCACGTCGTCA